>CM060961.1:21762685-21822685 GCA_030765045.1 Tenodera sinensis | reverse complement strand
AGACTGACACACACACACACACACACACACACACACACACACACACACACACACACACACACAACCTTTTTCTAAAAATGCTTTCTTTGGATTCAGGGGGTCTCAAAACATGTATTTCCGGTGAAATCTTGATATCAAATTTTTGCGTAGAATACAATAGGTTCTTCACCTATTCTACGTCGTAGAGAAAGTAAAGGTGCATATGCAGAACAGATTAAAGGATTTGCCCTTTGGTTGACCTCAATAGCAGTTAATGAAATTGAATTTCTGTACGTTAATTGATTAGTCCTTGTTTGGTTGTTTCTTGTACAGGAAACAATAATTAATTAATTAATTAACTAATCAATTAATTGAATTAAATTGTCATACGCTAATTGTTTTATTGTTTTTTGTTTGGTTGTTTGTTGTCGAGCACGAAAGGTAGAAAGAAAATGTATTCTGTGTGTAAACAGAGTGTTATACACCACACACATATGGCCTTGCGTCTCCAGCACGTGAGATTTATGAAGAAAGGCATCTCATTGACGACGTGACTGCATCAATGCTGGAGAAAGAGGGGCTCATCAATTGAGTGAAGTGTTTTGTATGATGGAGACCAAGAGAGATATGAGGCATTGACCGTGAAAATCGGTTGTTCTGATATGGAGACGCAAATCTATCAGATAGCCCACTGTAAATGTAATATGCAACATCTCTATTTCAAACATACAGAAAATTGCATGACTTATTTGTAGAAGAATGAGCAGAGAAAGAGATGTGAATGTGTCACCTAAAAGTGCAAGGAGAAAACGGTGTGAATGTAATAGAATTTCAATTTCAAACATATAGAACATGGTATGACTTATTTTAAAAGTGGGGATAAAAATGTTTTTCTTTTTTTGGTGTAAAACAACGTTTCCTGTGGAAAATTGTTTATAGAAGAGTGTAAAATCGTATTTTTTCGGGAATAACATCTATATAGATGAACTTAAAAAGCAAAACTCTATCTGAATACACAATTTGATGGAAATCGTTAGAGCCGTTTCCAAGTTGCGCGGAATATATATACAAGAATTGCTCAAAATAAAAAGAAATAAAAAAATTGTGCGGGAACTCTGTGATAGTTTATAACATAAAAAACTTTGTGTGTAAACGATTGATTTAATACCTCGAAAAATAGAAAATTCAAATTTAAATCCCAGGGCCTCGTTAACTGAGTCCCTGAAAACGCGCACGATGTACCACAGGACAGACATCACAAAGGTTCTACCTGAACGTTTAATCGAAGATGTTTCTCGCGACGTCGTCAACTAATGTAGTTTTTACTCGATAGTGCACCAGCTCATTTTAATCAGCTAATTTCTTGAAAGATAAATTCCCGTATAGAGGCGGATCAATCGCATGGCTTCAATGCAATAGATTTCGTCATTTTCAGCATCTATTCAAGGTCACTTCCTACCCGCTTCACAATTGTCCCGCTATTGCTCTTAAAGGGAAACGAAACAAAAATCATGTTTCTTTCTAAATGAAGGTTAGCCTTTAAAGTGCAGTGGTAACATTATACCGTTATCGTTGTGGAAGTGAAATATTAAACACTTCATATGTCATCAACTCCATCCACACGCTGCAGTTACGTGGAAATTCACAACTTGCTCACTGTTGCATGTGCACCAATTCGTTTTCATAAATTGTTCTTGTTGGTATTGAAATTCAAGGGCAATGTAATTTTCGGTGATGTTACCGAGTCAGTTTAGTATTATACAAACAACGTAATATTGGGAAAAATAAAATGCCTCAGTCTTGTGCAAATGGCTACAATGTGAGAAGCCAAACACACAACGGAATTGATGGTCAATCATTTTCAAAGATATAGAATATGGGTAGAAATTTGCAACATAAAATATTTTTTTGCCTGGTCCAGTACCGTTTATGTTCCTTACATTTTAATAACACGATTGTGAATAGACACAGTTATTAAAGAAACAGCTTTATTAAAACTTGAAACTATTCCTAACATAAGGAACAACGAAGATACTTCAAGTTGTAGTAAAACAATTGATCTTTCAGCATCTTCATCCAAGGGCAAACGACGAAGAACAGAAGGATGTAAGGCTAGAAGGCATAAAAACATTGTTTCCGAATTACGTGGCAGTGTTACTTGCAATAAAAGTGACAACAAAGGGGATGATCATCAAAGTAATGAAACAGACTTTAGGATAGAAGGTAATTAAAAAAATAAAAGAATTCAAAAGTAAAATGTAAACTAGGTACTGAATTCTTAGGGAAATATACTCACGATAAACTGTTGGACTCTGAAACATCTACGAAACAAACAAAGATGAGGAAGATCAGAATAAACTGAGTGGAAACGTTCATGAACCTGTTCAGATTTTGATGCAAGTGACGCCGAGGAAGAAAAAGGAGGAGAAGGAGAAATGAAGCTATAGTGGAATATTTCATTGTTACTTGGACATCTATACCTTTATCTTTCAATACGTGGTTTATGTGGAAATGGAATGAAAATTTCTCATTACATTAAATGCCCAATACTATATGTTAAAACAGTGGGTTATTGCGGCAATATATTCACTTGGAACTCACTAAATGTATGAGGAAAGAAACTGAAAGGAAATGCTTTAATAGCAAGTTCATTATTATCTGGTAGGTATATTGTTTCAGAAATTTAAGTCCTGCAATTCACGGTTTAGTAAAGCCTACATAACAATTTTCAGACCCAGTTTACATCAACTATTGTTTTCTCTACTACGTGCTTCCTGAAGTAGGAAAAGCTTTGTGTTCCATCCAAAAATTGGATATCGCGATTTCACCGGAAATACATATTTTGGACACTCTGAATCTAAAAAGGAATTTAAAAAATGTATGTTTGCTTGTGAGTGTGAGTCTGTGAACAGAATAACTTAAAAACGAACATTCAGATAAATACCAAACTTGGTATTTAAGTGCAGCATCTTAGAAGAACGGGGCCAGAGATTTTCAATAATATCCTCCACCCCGGACTGCACTTTATATGGAACACTTTTAGAACATTTTCATGTTGTCACAGCTCCCTTTAACGATATTGATTGAAATATCACATGTTTAATATATTTTTTAAATAAATAAAATGTATACCTTAGACTTTCTCAAAATGCCCTCAGAAGCCGCCCTCTGCAGTCTGGGTGACTTTTGCATTACTCATAAATCGTAAGAGATATACAAAATGTATAGATAAAAAATGTATAGATCTCAGTAAAAACACACAATTTTTGTCTGATGTATCCGTGGTGTGTGTGTGTGTGTGTGTGTGTGTGTGTGTGTGTGTGTGTGTGTGTGTGTGTGTGTGTGTGTGTGTGTGTGTGTGTGTGTGTCAGTCTGTGGGCAACAACTCAAAAACGAAAAGTTGGTTTAAAACCAAAGTTGAAATATCAGTTTAATGTCTTTTAAGAATGAATACGAAGATTTTGAAGAAATTTCCTCTACCCTAAACTACCCTTTACACAGAAAATTTTGATTTTCTTGAAAATGGTTCTGATGATTTGGATTAAAATACCGTATTTTTGAGATATTTTTATGACAAATGAAAGTATATTTTGAATTTTCTAATTATAGCCTATGTAGATCTGTTTACACTGGATGACTTTTGAACTACTCGTAAACCGTAAGAGATAGGCAAAATCTTATTATACACGCTAAATACACAATTTATGTCTAATAAATTTTGTTGTAGAGTGAACCATTTTGGATATATTCCTTGTTCTTTGTGTGAGTTTTGGACAACTTAAACTTTCGCCAAATAGAAGTTCGTGATTCATTTTTTATATCTTAGCCGTGCAAAGGGAACAGAATTTTAAGCTTTAAAAGATTTGACCATCGCTCAAAGCGTATTCCCATATTCCCATATTCCCCTTGCGCCTACAAGAAAACAAGCAGTAAAATAATTTCTGCAAATGTTTATCTCAACTAACATGAAGAAGATATAGGAATAAGAGTTTGTAAGAATGGTTATTAGTACAAGAGTAGAGCAAGCCATGTGAGTGCAAAACATCAGATTTTGTAGTTGTCATCTTGGGAGGATATCGCCGGAAACACCAATTGTTTTGGAAGCTAAAAGGCTTAGAGGGTTGCGACGGACACTGAAAGTTCAGTAATATAACAGATAACTTAAAATGTGTGATGGTACCATGGAATGCTCCTTCCTCAGTGGAGAGCAGAGGGTTCGAGACCCGGCATGCATAAAGCAACAGTAATGTCCAGAGGTAGAGGTAGGGCATAACTCTTGTGGTGAGTAATGGTTTGGCCTCTGAGCGGAATTAACCGAACCTTGGCGGTCGAGAGCTCCGAAATTGGCTTCCATGCAACCCACTTCAAAGTGTTAACCACAAACTCCTAGCCGCCTGGTCCAAGGGAATTCCGGAATTACCTGGCAATCAACGCGCCTTTATGTACAGCCGGCGTGTTCGCGGTTTCGTCGTGGATTGTTCCGATCACCTGAGGCAAACTTCTCAACCAAGTGACTTAGTCGTCTTTGTACAAACCAAAATTCCAATCTGAACTGCTACTCAAGAGAATGACGTCAGCAAGATGTACTTTTACTGTAAGTTTGAGATTACACTGACAAAACATACTTCTACCAACCAATGAGCAACAAACTTCTCACAAAATGTAAAATGGTAGAATCCAGTCCAGGTGCTTTTCTATCACTTCGTCTTCTAAACTTTTGCACATGGACACAGTTCTCTTTTACTGAGGTTAACATAATGATATTACAACTCACTATTGTTTACTTCTTGTAACCTTGACTAAGCCCTTTCACTGTCTCTCTTCACTTTCTCTGCCCCTCATACAGCAACTCCGACGATAGAATCACTCGGCGCTCATTAAACCTTCTTTCACTTCGACGCGACGTACCACACATACAGATCTCTCGCACTCGCTGACACACTGACCGACTCTGTCTTAACTTTCCCTGCTGTTTCCTCGCCTCCTTATATAGTGGGGATAACGTCACAAGGACCTTTCGTAAACTTCTTCAAACAAGCCGGTGGCCGGACACTTCTGGAATCAGATGGAGAAAACCCCTTTGACTGCTTCCGCTCTGATTGTTGTTAATTACGTTTACATAAACAGTCGCATGAAGCAGCCTGATCTTGAGCGCCTTTGTTTGCTCGCCGGCTTTGTATATGGTGTGAAGTGGCATAATCCCGACAGTAATGCGGCGTCGCATTATTTTCTCTTCCATGTGTATTATAGAATTATAGATGAAGAAGGTGTCTATTGTATTCCATCCAAAAATTCTATATCAAGATTTCACTGGAAATGCACCTTTTGAGACTCTGAATACAAAAATAATGAAGACTAATAGCAACCCTGATTTTGAAGAAGTGACAGTTGCATGTAGACCAACGATGTCCAACCTTGTCTCTTTGGAGACGCTTACGTAACGAGCGGCTGTTCCCCACTCCCCTCCTTCAGTCGGAGGAACAGACAGTCAGTATCCAGTGGCGGACACAAACATGCGATTCTATCGCAAATTCTAAGTTACACCTTCAATTTTCTGGGAATGTCCTCAGAAGACTTCTTTATTCTGGATGATTATTGCACAAATGGTAAATAGCAAGAGACAGGCAAAAGCTCACAAAATAAAAGAATATGGATCTCTTTAAAACAGACAATTCATGTTAAATGCTTCTTTTTTCTTTTGAGTGAACCATTTCTGAGATATTTCTTATTATTTGGTTGAATTTGCCGATACTTATATGTTTCTCATGTTTTTTATCTCTTGCCATTCCAAAGAGAATGGAATTTCAAAGACATCGCATGCCAACCAGGATTTTAAACATTCGACCGTTGGTCACGTGAAACTGGCATGTTAACCTCGCGGTCAACCCGTGATTCTTGTCCGCGTACACTGAATTTCTGTTTCATGCTCTATGTTGAAAAGTTCCTCTCAGGCCTGCTAGATGTGAACCTTCCGTGAGCCGCCTTGATGCGACAAGTTCTTCCAGGTTGCACCAGTCTTATCTGAGCTGCCCGCTGCGCTGGCGTGACCGGGTCATCAAGCTTGGAACCAACCCCTAGGGAGCCCTACACGTCTCAGAGGGCCGGCAGCCTGCGGCCTATACTCTTCTGCGGTTTCTTCACTTCATCCGTTACTTTTGGGGTGGCAAACACAAACGTCCACGTTGATTTGAGGTGTCCCTTCCGTTCCCTTATCATTCATCATTAAACATGACGTCTGACTGTCCACTTCAACAATACAAACGGAGCAATGTGTCGTTAGCACAACTCGAGCCGTGCACGTGTTTATACAATACTGGAATAAGTGAATATGACTTTCATTATAGTGCTGCCGAAATAAGAAAGTCACTTGAAATATACAAACGCTTTTAGCGCCTGTGAGCTCGTCACCACAGAGAACGCTCTGATTGGTTCCTGGCCGAATCACTGAGGAATTAATGTTATTACTGTTTAAAATCTGTTCACAATTATGATTAATGTTTACCTTGTACCATGCTACACTCAAGTTTTATTTGAGAACAGGGAAAGCTCCACATACTAAGAATTGAGTCGTATTAAATTGTAAACAGAGTATGCCACGGTCAGTAAGGAATATGGCGGCCAACTTATGAGTTGCGATAACACGACCGCGTAAGAAATGAGTTCTGAGAGTTACAAAACACACGGTAAGGGAAAACTGTTAAAAAGTGGTGAAAAACAAATCGTTTTAAACGCATTTCGCAAGCCACTTGTGAACGTTTTAGTAAACTTAACCTCACAATATACCGTTTTATAGAAACCAGCGTTGTGCATGTTCGCAAGAAGTTCAAAGAAACTGGCTGTGTTAAGACTCCGTGTAACAAGAGAAAGAAGTCTAAAACAGTGTTTGGAAATGTAGACGATTTTGCGAAGTGTGGAATTCGCTCTACAGTGCGTAAGTTGTTTTTTTGAAAACGAACCACCAGTCTAGTGTGTAAGTAGATACACTTGTGTTTAACTTTCTAAATGTTATAACTCCTCATTGTTAGGTTTGGTAGGCGCCATGCATGACTGTGCACGCATAGACACGAAAATTAAAGCTGCTCTTCTAAATGGAAGTTATTTCGGCAGCACGCGACATCACACGCGCTTCTCAAAGTGTTGCGCGGACTAATACATTAGCGGTGTTGATTTTAAGTGACTTACTTAGGTCAGATTTACTTTACTATTTATGGACTAAACATATCATAACTAATGCCACGAGTGATTCTCAATTTATCTAGAGAATTTGACTAACACGAGTTGCATTTATTAAGACTATTTCAACAATTAAAACATGATATAGCTTATGAAATGTTATTTAAATGCTTTATTGTAATTACTAACCTTTTAAAAGAAAAATGAAGTATACATCAGAGTCCTTTGGCACGGCCTACAAGATTAGATATCACTTACCTAGTTTCCTGCTTGCGTACGCAATAATTGAGTTTAACCAGCACTAGGGTTAGCAACTCTTTTGCTACTAATAGGAGGCCTTTTGCATACGTGAATATAGAATTAACAAAGCTTATTCCATTGCTCTGAGGTTTCCCTATTAAAATTATTTCACTTATTTCACCTAGATGGTTCACCGAAACGAGAGGCAGTCATTTTTGACATTTAAACCTAGTTGCTGTGTCAAATTACGTAGTATTACATAAGCTGTTGCACATCTGTACGGCAGTGCAACTAGATTTTCTAACCTGATCATAATACAAAAAGCAGAGGAGGTGATAAAGAAATGTAATAAATGTTTCGCGAATGAAAGTTGTCATGGGATATTTATGTAGCGTTTAACGCCCATTTTTTCCACTTACGGCATCGCAAACGCTGACAATGATGATACATGGAATGAACATGGAGCACCGGTGGTGTGAGATGGCGTGGGAAACCGGAGCACCCGGAGGAAACCCGCCCCAGCGCCGCTTCACGCACCACAAATCCCACATGCGGTTACCTGGGATCTAACCCGAGCCGCTTTGGTGAGAAGCGAATGGTCTAACCACTCGGCTACAGCGCGGCCGTATCATGGGATAAATGCTAAACTCCAGAACTTACCTTCATGAAGATGGCAGCCGGGGGTTAGTCCTTTGTCTTCTCCACGCGGTATTTTTGATCGTGTACACGGGATTGTTCTAAAGCCATGCCTTGAGTTTTGCTTATTCTTCAATACCAGCGGTGTCAAGTTCAACAAACACAGGAGGTAAACAGCACCTGCTGACTGAGCAATTTCCTAATGTGGTCACTTCAAAACACGCTTTGTTTTAGGTTACAACATGCTTAAGTTCCCTTACTTCCGAATCAAGTACTGAAATTTAGTTTCCGCTCTGAGGAGGTGACACGCAAACGCCAACTTCTCCAAAATTAAAAAAATAGGATATGAAACACACCATTGAAGATGACTCGAATGTCTATACATCGTGAAATTCAAGTAAACTTGATCCTATCCACCGAAAAAAGTAAGCAAAACTACACGTTACAGAGCAAACGTGAACCTGTCCATGTATACAGTTCGAACAAACAAGAATAAGTTCATATGGCCAATAGGAAGCGTATGTTCAAGTTACGTGATACAAGTAACGTCATTCTCCCGCGTAATACATTACACGCCTTGTTTTCCGTGCCCGTGCCCGCTCCTCACGACTGTGACGTCACAGGAGTGGTGTAACAGCATGAGTTATTGCATTATTGGGATCTATTTTATGCACTTAAAGACCAGTGTTTTCACACTGATAAAAATATACATATAATTAAGTACTTAACCGGAATTGTTATCACTATGGCGTATATAGTGTTACACTTGTTGAGGAATTTATTCTTTATTTTTAATACCTATATTACAGAAGAAGTTCATGTTAGTGTGTTGTAGGCTGAAATTCAGTGTTTGACGTGAATATTTTAATACTTCTATAAAAAATCCCGATTTATTGTGAACAGTTTGGTAAATCTATCGAATATATTTTCTGAAAAAGACAACATATAAAAGAGCCTTGTTAACTAATTCCAATATCTTTATGAAGTCAAAATCTGGACCAACTCCTTTAAAATCTTGTATTTTTGTAAAGTGCATTAAATACATAGCAATAAAAGTGAATATATTAAGAATAGGCCACATATTGACCTCCTGAAAACTGTTCTAATCTGAAAATGTTTGTTATTCATGCAAAAGCGAACATGTCTATATTTAACTGTGAATTTCAAAAAAAAATTTTTCTTTGTAGATTTAATTTGACAATCACAATGCGTTTTATATACTACAAATTAACGTGTTTCCATTTTAACAGTTTGTTTTCGTGCTCAAATTTAGACCATACATGTTTTATGCCTATCCTGAAAATTCGTATTTGGTGGACATGTTCGCTTTTGCATGTCACCTCCTCTCGTACGAACACTACAGTATTTTTGAGGCATTAACCATTTTCGAGATTATTTTTTAATTTTTAACTTGTAAGTCGCTATTCGATTCCTTCTCCTGGCCAAAAAAAAAAAAAAAAAAGTGTTGACTTTTTAAGCTATGGCGGAGTTCACTGATACCATAACTCAGTCGGTACAACGGGTTCTGCTGCGAGAGAGGTCCCTGGTTCGACTTCCGTCTGGTCTCGTCAAATGTTTCTTTAGAGTCTGCCTGATGTGTGGCATTCATATGACTTTCTCTACTCTCGTACAAAATCTTCCTACAAACGCTTGATCTTCTATTACATGTTAATGGAGATAAACATTTGCAGAAATTGTTTTACTACCTACACAAATCCCCGTATGCAAAATAATAATAAGATAATACATTAGGCTATAAGCTATAATCAAATCTTAAGAGAGATAGACGCTATGTTATAGCTGTGAAATTCTATTATTTTGGCATGTCCAGGACATAAACGCTAATAACGAATTCCCATCTGATAAAATTTGACTGCAAATTTAAAAAAAAAAAAAAAAAAAAAAAAAAAATAACACGGGATATCTGGGAAGTCGATTACTAAAAATGTCTTTGACATAAATTGTGTGTTTTAACGAGATCTACGTAGAGGAAGTATTCTATTCCACTCAAAAATTTGATCTCAAGATTTCACAGGAAATATATGTTTTGAGGCCCCCTGAATACAAAAAATAACATTTCTAGAATAAGGTCCGATGTTTGTGTGTCTGTCAGTCTGTGAGCAGCATAACCCAAAAACGAAAAGTAGGCTAAAAAGCAAAGTGCGTATTTAAGTTTAGTAACTTTTAAGGATGTGATACAAAGATTTTGAATAAAATTCCTTCACCCTAAACTATCCTTTTCATGGAAAATTTTTCGAAGGTTTTGGTTTTCTCGAAAATGGCTCAAACGATTTTGATTAAAATGCCATATGTCTGAGATATTTTTATGGCCAACGAAATGTATGTTTTGAATTTTATGGCTATAATCCCTGTAGTCTTGTTTACCTTGGTGATTTTTGCACAACTGGTAAACAGTAAGAGATAGATCAAATCCTGCTATACTGAAAAGGT
This sequence comes from Tenodera sinensis, assembly GCA_030765045.1. Taxonomy (NCBI): domain Eukaryota; kingdom Metazoa; phylum Arthropoda; class Insecta; order Mantodea; family Mantidae; genus Tenodera; species Tenodera sinensis. The sequence continues at coordinate 21,812,206 of CM060961.1, read as the reverse complement.
AGATCTTGCTAAAACACAATTTCTGTTCAAATACATATTTTTTGTAGAGTCAACCGTTTAGGAGATACCTATTCCTTGATATGTGTGTGAGTTTGGAGAAAAAACTTATGTAAAATGGAGCATCATTATTCATTTTTATGTTAGCCGGAATCTGAAAGCTTTAAAGTCTATCGCTCAAAGTCTACTTTATTCCCATATTCCCCCTACACCTACAAGGAAATAAGCAATAAGATAATTTGTACAAATGTTTATCTCAACTAACACGAAGAAGATATAGGAATAAGAGTTTGTAAGAATGGTTAGTACAAGAGTAGAGAATGTCATGTAAGTGCAACAAAAGATTTTTTACAGTATTATTATTGTATAACACTTACGGTTCCAGGAGGACTTGTGAGGAGTTTCCCAGAAAATTCAGGTTATATATTTCATTTATCATGAAAATGTCTTAAACATCTGGTATTTTAAACAACATCGTTATAGCCATTTTTCAGAAAATTCAAAATTTCCAAAAAACGTTCCATATAAATGATAGTGTGCGGTGGGGGGGGGGGGGGCGTTCTTTAAAATGTTCGTGTTGCATCCTTAAAGAATGCTGAACTTAAATGTCAAGTTCGGTGTTCTCTAAGGTTGTTGTCAAGAAGTTGCAGACTCGTACCCTAACACCCTGTATAAAACGGTACCGACCAGCCAATGGAGAAACAACTGTATGCGCTATAGAAGTCAGGAAAATTACCATGAAGGTGCTATCGATACGTGAAAATAACAGGCGACTCTCCAGTAAAAAAAGCTAACCCTGTCCTCATTATCAACCCCTTACTTACAAAATGTAGCCATGCAAACAGCTACGTACAAATAATCACCTTTTAAAATGGTTGTGAATTCACAAACTGTTGCAGAGATAGATATAAAAAGGAGTCGTTGCTCTTTACTAGAGCAGTTGCACTTTTTGCTCGTTACTTTATTGTGAAAGAGAGACTAACGAGAGCTCTACGAATGACTGCTGCACGTTTTCCTACCTGCTCAGAGCAGTTCTCTCTGCTGCACAAAATGTTACTGGAGTATGGAGTTTTAACCAGAACTGTGACATCCGACCTGTGTTGTTATTGCAGCTGCTTCTAACGTCTACAACTTCTAATATCTCAGGAGTTTCACTTTTATCAGCCACTGCAGTCACACTTGAATAACTTCAAGTAATGTATTCCAACTGCGAGACTTCAATATTTTTTTACTTTCGCTACTTTCACTACCTACTCCATCCCAAAAATTTGATATCGAGATTTCACCACAAATACTTATTTTGAAAGTACCTGATAAAAACCTGAGGGGTAGCACACACATCACGTTCTCTACTCTTGCATAACCATTCTTACAAAATCTTCGTGTTAGTTGAAATAAACATTTTCAGAAATTATCTTATTACTTTTTTGTGCCTAGAAGGGGAATATGGGTTAGTCAAATCTTTCAAAACATTCAAATTACGGCCTCTTTGCACGGCTAACATAACAATGATGCTCCATTTGACGAAAATTTAAGCTTTTGCACAGATAACAAGGAATGTCTCCTAAACGGTTCACTCTACAAAATATTTATTTGGACATAAATTGTGTATCTGAGCGAGATCTACTTTTTTGTGCAGTAAGATTTGGTCTATCTCTTACGCTTTACCAGTTATGCAAAAGTCATCCAGAGTAAACGGGATTAATGGAATATAGCTAGAAATTTCAAAATACACATTTCAATTGCCGTAAAAGTACACGAAAGATATGACATTTTAATCAAAATCTTCAGAGGTATATTCGAGAGCATCAAAACTTTGGAAAATTTTTCCATGTAAAGGGTAGTTTAGGGTGGAAGAATTTTCTTCAAAATCTTTGTGTCACATCCTTAAAAGTTACCAAACTTAAATAAATACTTTGGTTTTTAACCTACTTTTCGTTTTTGGGTTACGCTGCCCATAGACTGTCAGACAGACAGACAGACAGACAGATACACACACATACACACACACACACACACACGTTTTTCTAAAACTATTTTTGATCCAGGGGGCCTTAAACATATTTCCGGTGAAATCTCAACATCTAGATTTTGGGTGAAATAATATACTTCCTCTATTTACTATAGGTAACAGAGAAAGTAAAAAGGAATATGTTAAAGCTGTTAACTGCTGATACAGAAGCAAAGCAGGTAACATTTTTCACTTACCTACCCCATGTTGGGGCGCGAAGTACAGTTGATAGGCATGCTAACTACGCCATTCAGCACCGTCACACTCGCATTACACTGCAGCTCTGAAAGCCTTCTAACGACACACATACAAGCTTCACGTTTTCACTTGCACTGCGTTCCGCTGCTTTTCAACATGGCTGGCACCTGTGTACGAGAAAATGCTCGTCTTGTAACACCTGAAAAATCGTATGTGTTGTACTCACATGACTTTCTCTTCATTCTTACAAACTATTACTCCCATATCTTCTTCGTGTTACTTGAGGTAAACATTTGTACAAATTATCTTATTGCTTATTTCCGTATAAGTGCTAGGGGAATATGGGAATACAGTAGACTTTAAGCTATAGTCAAATCAACTAACACGAAGAAGATAGAAGAATAAGTTTGTAAGAATGGTTAGTACAAGAGTAGAGAAAGTCATATGAGTGAAACATATCAGATTTTTTTTAGCGTTAAATTTCTCTTTTGTCTCCATCTGTAATTTTTTAAAGCTATCCTTTATTCTTAATGCATATAAACATGAACATTTTCTATTTTTTAATTTCATTGCTGGAATTATTTTAAAGTTGAGATGAATACGATCTGACACTGTATATAAAATTATTTATTCTATTTCTTATGCTTTAACCTAGTAGGTCATATTGGACGATAAATGAGTGTGTGAAATACTGTTCAAATGAGCGCGGAGTGCACAGAGCTCAGAGTTAGCTACCCATCCTTTGTCTTTTCGGAATGCCACAAAATAACCCTTGTCCGGATAACTCACTCTAAGAAAGTTCGAGCTCGGGAGCTCTTGAATGTGAGGCAGACACGGTATAACGTCACACCACAGAGGCGAGCTAATTACGCTAAATCTATATATTCAGTGACTAAAATTCCTAAACCTATGGCAAAAATGTTGTTAGAAACGGTGATGAATGCAATGAGCATATCTAAATTGTAGATTTAGGAGAAGATGTTAAATTTGCGTAGTCTGAAACATCACAGATTTTCAATTCACTCATAGAAAGCTTTTCTCGGCTACACTTTGCTGTGTCTGGGCTGAGCCTGTGGTTTTACAGCGTATTTTTTACTCAAATGTTGGTAGCTCCTAACCTCTTTACGAGAGGTACAAACAGGTACTAAGGTCCACTATTGTCGAAAGCGGAAACAAACCTGAGCCGCAAGATACGGAAGCATATCACGTTTTGTTATTAATTATATTATACTTTAGGTACCAATTGACAAGAGAAATTATACGTAAGCATTACAAATAAACATGGAATTGTGGTCGAAGTATCATTTGATAAACACATTCACATTACGCACTGTTCACTGTGATTGTGGATTGTGGTTGCCGCGGTATTTATACCATGAATATTTTATTATGTAACATGCATCCATGTGACAATAAACCTATCTATAATTGTGTCAAATTCTTACCTCAATCAGAATCTGAATACAGAGTTCCCATAGGCTTACAGCATTTCCTGGTTTCCTAATCATGCCGATCGCGTATTGTTTACAATGTTCTTTTGTTTTCTGCACTGGCAACTGGCCAGTTAAATTATCATAACCTAAATTTCGACCAATAATGGATTTCGTATTCTAAAGCGCTTGCTACACACACCTAGTTAATGAAATGTGTATTTTTAACACATTCTCGAAGTTAAACCGATGAAGTGAGACAAGCAACTGTTCCTCACTCGAGCTTGCTTCGCAATCGTATTTTGTTTCACCTGTAAAACAAATGAAAGCTCGTATTACCTATGATGGAAGATATTCAGATTTATTCTTCGAGATATAGCAATACAATTTACCATCTTACCTGGTGTCTCATTACTCATACTGAGAACTTATTATCTATGTATGTCTTTGTCTTTTAAAGGTAGCATGCCATACATTCAAGAGGTGCAACACTCGACATTATAGCCTGCTTTATACGGGATGGAAGTGAAATGATCCGTCAGACTTTAACAGCGAATTTCTCATGTTGTGAATAACAAGAAAGTGTAATACTAAAACGGTGAAAAGTTTATAGTTTTCAAAAACATCTATCATCACCTGGCTGAATTATTATTGATTGAAGGTTCTTGATTTATAGCTATATTCATAGAAAATTGAATAAATGACAACTTTTACTTTGGCGTATTTCAATAGATTTATCGGTTTTGTGTAAATTCCCACTAATTAATAACAACAGGTTACCAACTAACAAAAATTAAAAATCGTTATATAATTTCTCTGGATAACCAGGATGGGCAACTTAAGAAAAAATGCCACAATATGATTCCAAAACTACGGTTGCTCATATTTTAAAGCTCTAGCTCGGTTTGGCCATCTGTGCGCATAACTATGCTTTAGATTCCCCTGCAATTACGATTTTTCATTAGAAAGCACTTCGCTATCCTTATTTTCATTCTTCTTATTGAGTTTCGCTGTTTGAGTAATAAAATGTACATACATATATCTTGAATTGTTGGCGAATAACCCATGCAATTCTTCACATTTTCAATGTAATTTTGAGTAATTATAAGCCATAAGAGATAGCCAAAAAGTAAATAAATCTTCGTCAATTCGTAGAAAATTGCGATAGTTTTCCGGGTCCTCTAACCTCAATTCGTTTTGTAGTAGATCCAATATACCTCGGCCCGTGTCCTGTTCTCATGACCGTGTCCATCAACGTCTTTTACTTCTAATACATCTTTTCTTCCTACTGAGGCAGACACGTGGAAATATATCCCAAACCTTTACTTAATATAGCAACTGCTAAATAAATATTTACGTCCGCCATGTTTATTTCTCACACTTGCTACGTGAACTGTCATTTGTATTAGACAAAAATGAATCATAGAGTGACACAGTTTCTTCTGTGTGCAATTACGTTGGATACAAAAGGTTTTGTAAAAAAGGCTTAACTTTTAGCTATTTTTGATTGAGTATGAAACTTCTTGGTTTATGTCTCTTACCTCTTGTGCACACGGTGGAAACTAGTAATTCCTGTAGGTAGGTACCTTATATAGGTGAACAGAAGATAAAGTAAACGTAGTAGTGCAGGAATGTGCCCGCCACAGTCGCCGCTGGATTTAACATAAATCAAGACGTACGAAATGAAATGCGTCTGGGTAGGGTAGGGTAGGGCGGACCCATTAACAGTACAACTCTCTCTGATTAAAACTCTAGGGTAGCCCAGAGACTAACCGGAAATAGAGCTCCACTTGGGGAATCAAGTTTTTTACTCATATATCACTTTAATGTTCTTCTTGTGGACGTACAGTGTCCAAGTTAAAAAAAAAAATTCCAAGTTTTATCTCCTAATTAACAAGTCAAGTGAAATAACGTTTATATATGTAGTTATAAAATATTATGTGATAAATTCATAAGACTTTTTCTGCCCACTAAAACCATTTATAAATATATGTAACATCATGTGGTGTAATTAAAATCGTATCGTTATTAAATTCAAGTATTAGCTCTAAAGGGTCTGGAGTCGAATGGTAGGTAATTCAAAGGAAGCTATGGTAATATATTGTAGTGAGGCGCATATCATGGTGTATCGAGGAAAAAACTACGTCGCAATCGTTGTTGCCTTCATTATGGAGTCATCAACGTGGATATGTTCATAATTAAAGAGTAAAGGGTACATACACAGAGGGGATACCTCGCTCACTTCGACCTACACAGATGTATTGTGGCTACCAACCCCCGGGAGGCAGGGATCAAATGAGGGAACCGAAGGTGCCACATCGTATCACAGCGAGACAGGCCACAGAGACGCGCGGAAGTCCCTCACAAGTGCTGACATCTCTTCATCCCGGTCCACGTCCCACCAAGCAGCCAGCACACCGCGGTTTCGGTGTCGCACTTCCACGACGGAGGACAAGGCCGGCCAAACCTCACCAAGCGCCGAGAACTGTAGTTACCATGCGCAATCATCCGCGCCATCTGTCCGGCACTGCCAACACTACACGCCTGAAAGCACACCTGAAAGATGATAATGAAATGGAATGAAAGGAAATGATGGAAAGGAAACCGTGGTATGAAATAATGCACCCTAGCATTCACCTAAGTGACATGGAGAAACCCCGGATAAACCCATACCAGAGTAAGCGGCCACGGGGATTGAACCCGCGATCTCCCGAATGGGGCCCACAGTCGTTACCACCTGAGCCATCCCACTCGGTCTCCAGCACAAACTTTCCTTTACATTTAATTATTCAGAATGTTTGATTTTATTAGAAATGGTCCAAATAATTTTGAACAAAACATTAAACATGTTCATGAAAAATATAATATAGATTTTGAGTTTTCTTAGAATGCTACCGTTATGATGGCACAAATACCGACATGTATTGCCAATCTTAGAGGACGCCACTGCACGAGTAGCGTAGGTAAACAGTTACACATCTACGCAACGCTAGAAGTGACACTGCCGGAGTTGTGACGACATTAACGACGGAGACTGTACTTGGGTAAAGCTGAACTTTGCTACCCACTTGGCGGCCCTGCCTGGAGATATCCCATACCCTGGCATTTGTTTCCGTGAGTGAGTGAGAGAGTGCAGAAAGTGAAGTCGATGCATGTGGTAGCGTTGCCCGAGGTCATATCACAATAAACTTGTGCCTCTCCTCTGCATATGGAGGACGAAGAGGGAAATATTGAATCTTTCAACACAGTGCCCTTCCTCGGGAACTGGGTCTCATCTTCATACGGTCCACGCCAGCACTAATATACAAATGAGTCTGAATGTAAGACTATTAGCCAGGTTTATCTCTTCTGGGCTTGTAGGCCGTGGTCTAGCAGATATCGACGTTTCGCCAAGTATTTCTCTACTACATATAGTAGGTAGGGGAAGTATCGTATTCGATCCAAAAGTTCGATGTCGAAATTTCCCCGGAAATATAGGTATGTTCTGAGGTCCCCTGAATCCAAAAAATCATTTTTAGAAAAAGTTCCGTGTGTGTGTGTGTGTGTGTGTGTGTGTGTGTGTGTGTGTGTGTGTGTGTGTGTGTGTGTGTCGCTGTGTCTGTGAACAGCATAACTCAAAAACGAAAAATCGCTTAGTTGATGCCGATCCCAGGCAACCGTATGTGGGATTTGTAGTGGACGAAGCGGCGCTGGGGCGGGTTTCCTCCGGATTCTCCGGTTTCCCCCGCCATCTCATTCAACCAGTGCTCAATCATCATTCCATGTATCATCAGTGTCACCGCTTGCGTTTATTTTTGTTGTTGTTTAACGACGCTGTCAATTGCCAGGATCACATCAGCGTCGCCGGTGTGCCGGAATTTTGTCCCGCAGGAGTTCTTTTACATGCCAGTAAATCTACTGACATGGAGCTGTCGTTTTTAAGCACACTTAAAAACCATCGGCCTGGGCCGGATTTGAACCCGCGACCTTGGGAACAGTAGGCCAGCGTCTAACCACCCAGACCGACATCACCGCTTGCGGTGCCGTATGTAGTAAGTATTGGTATGTAGTTGGTATTTAAGTTTAGTGCCTTTCAGGGATGCAGACGAAGACTTTGAAGGAAATTCCTCTACCCTAAACTACCCTTTATATGGAAAACGTTTCGAAAATTTTGATTTTCTCAAAAAAATGCTCTAACGATTTTAATTAAATGTCATATGTTTAAGATACTTTTACGGCAAATGAATACACACACACACACACACACACACACACACACACACACAAGCACACACACATATAATTTAGAATTTTCTGGCCATAGCTTATATAGTCCTGCTTACTCTTGATGACGTGTTCCACAAACCAGGTCAATTCCCTGACCAACATCATAGGAACGTTTGCATCTTACTGCACGTCTGAAAGAGCTACTCGGAGTATTCCTTCACGTCTTTTAAGTAATTAATTATTTCGTAATCCTTCGTACCACCGAAGTTATTTCAGAAATATGTTACTCTATACATCTAGCAAACAATAAACTGTTATATTTGCACATTCTTGTGGAATTACGCATCCAATTTGGATAATAAGCTATTTATTTTTTCGAAATCGGCTGATCAGAGAATAAGACTTTGTTTGTAATGCTTCTATGAAGCACACATTAGAAGGAATGTAACGACTTTTCTTCCACCCTGTATACAGAGTACGGACATGGTTAATACTTAGTTTGCCTCAAAGCCTTATTAGTTCGTGTTTCGTGTTGCATGGAAACAAGCAACTGCTTCAATTAGCGGCATCTCTCAGGTACGTAGTAAGGGCTTAAGATAATTTAAGTGGAGCATCCTCTAGCAGTACTCGTATGTAACACAATACCAACGAGAGTAAACCATTTTTTGTTCCGCTACTGCTCAGCATCTATACAGGAGCTCTTGTACCCAACGTTTCCAGATTTCACTATTATTTACTTCATGTCCTGCAGGAAGTCGCAAATGTGAAACAAATATATAACAATCTGATGTGTTGCACTCACATGACTTTCTCTACTCCTGTACTAACCATTCTTACCAACTCATGTCTATGTGTTCTTTGTGTTAGTTGAAATAAACTTTTGCAGAATTTATCTTGTTTATTTGCTTGTAGGTGAAAGGGGAATGTTAGAATACAATAAATAGGCTTTGAGTGATAGTCAAATCCTCTAAAGCTTTGAGATTCCGTTCTCTTCGCACGACTAACAAAAAATCTGATGAGTTGCACTCACATGACCTTCTCTACTTTTGTACTAACCATTCTTACAAACTCTTATTCCTATATCTTCTTCGTGTTAGTTAAAATAAACATTTGTACAAATTTATCTTATTGCTTATGTCCTTGTAGGTGCAAGGGGAATGTTAGAATACAGTAGGCTTTGTGCGATAGTCAAATCTTTTAAAGCTTTGAGATTCCGTCTCTTTGCACACGTACCATATAATTTATAAAAAGGCTTTTTTTGGATTCAGAGGGCCTCAAAACATGTATTTCCGGTAAAATCTTGGCATCGAATTTTTGGGTGGAATACAATACTTCCCCTACTTACCAGTAGAGAAAGTAAAAATGAACAACGATGGCCTATTTCACGAAAGTTTTGTTTTCCGACACTCACACACATAACAAGGAATATCTCCGAAATTGTTCACCCTACTAGAAAATTTATCGGAACATAAATTGTGTATTTTAGCAAAATCTACATGTTTTGTATAGTATGATTTGGTCTATCTCTAACGGTTTACCAGTTATGCAAAAGTCATCCAGAGTAAATACGACTACAGGGGCTATAACCAGAAAATTCAAGATATACATTTCATTTGTCATCAAAATATCTCAAACATATGACATTTTAATCAAAATCTTTAGAGCCATTTTCAAGAAAATCAGAATTTTCGAAACATTTTCTATGTAAAGGGTAGTTTAGAATGGGGCTATTTTCTTCAAAATCTTCGTGTCACATCCTTGAAGGACATTAAACTTAAATACCAACTTTAGCTTTTAACCGACTTTTCGTTTTTGAGTTATGCTGTCCACAGACTGACAGGCTGACAGACTGACCAACACACACACACACACACACACACACGCACACACACACACACACATGCACACACACGCACATACATACACACACACAAACACACACACATACACACATACACACACACGGGCCTTTTTCTAAAAATGATTTTTTATTCAATATCGAGATTTCACCGTAAATATATGTTTTGAGGCCCCCTGAATCCAAAAAAGGGCATTTTTAGAAAAAGTTCCGCGCGCACGCATGTATTTGTGTTTGTGCGTGTATGTGTGTCTCTGTGAATAGCACTACTCAAAAATGAAAAATCGGTTAAAAACCAAAGTTGGTATGTAAGTTTAATATTTTTCAAGGATGCGACAGGAAGATTTTGAAGAAAATTCCTCCACCCTAAGCTACTTTTTAAATGGAAAATTTTACAATTTTGATTTTCTTAAAAATTACTACAACGGTTTTGATTAAAATGCTACCTATTTAAGTTATTTTTATGGCAAATGAAATGTATATTTTGAATTTTCTGGCTCTAGCTCACATACTCCTGTTTGCTCTGGACGACTTTTGCATAACTGTAAAACCGTAAGAGATACACTAAATCTCACTATACAAAAATCTAGATCTCATTAAAACACAATTTATCTCCGAATTTATTTTGTTGTGAAGTGAACCATTTTGGAGATATTCCTTTTTATTTGTGTGACTTTTGGAATACTTGCAGCACGATAATTTCTGCAAATGTTTATTTTAAATAACACGAAAAGGACAGAGGAATAAGAGTTTATAAGAATAGTTAGTACAAGAGTAGAGAAAGTCATGTGAGTGCAACACATCAGATTTGTTAAAATCCCTTTTTTCGGGATTCAACTGTATTTGTGGTGAAATTTTGTTATTGAATTTTTGAATCTACTTATTGTAGGTAAGTAGGAAGTGGAACTGGGTATAATAATGAATGTATCTGTTATCACATACATTTACTGATTAATCTCGGGTCGTTCAGGTTGAAGAAACTCTAGGAACTTGGTTCTACAGTTGGCAACACTGAATACGATAAAAGCTGTTACGTGGGAGGGCAGCGCGGACACATTTCTCATTTCCGTAACAACTTCCGAACCCACAGACCTCCCCGCTTGCCCTAGTTTCTTGCTTCTCACCCCGAGAAAGGTCCCTAATTAACCTCCAGCTAGCATAAAGTCAAAGAAGCGCCAGAATATTGTGACCATTCTGCGTGCCTTGCCCACGCGGCTATTAGATGCAGCATTGAATGTATTTACACCAAGTATAGGAAATACTGTACATATACCCATCCAAAAATTCGATGAAGAGTTTTCACCGGAAATACATGTTTGGAGGTCTCTAAAATCCATAAGTAAACTTTTATGAAAAGGCTAGCGTGCGAGTGTGTGTGTGAATGAATACGTGACGCAAAAATCTTCTACTAATCATTCTTACAACTCTTATTCTATCTTCTTCATGTTAGTTGGGAAAAACATTTGCAGAAATTATCTTATTGCTCGTTTTCTTGCATGCCCAACGTGAATATGGGCATAAAGTAGGCTTTGATTGATAGTCAAATGTTTTAAAGTTTTAAGATTCCGTTCTCTTTGCACTGTTAACATATAAAAATGAACAACGATGTTCCATTTGACAAAAGTTTAAGTTCTCCAAAAATCACACAAATAACAAGGAATATCTCCGAAATGGTTCACTCTAAAATAAATGTATTTAGACATAAATTGTGTGTTTGAACAAGATCTACGTCTTCTACAAGGTGAAAGTAGACCACAACCCGTGAAGGTAGTGCCCCAGAGACGTGCGGAAGTCCCTAACAGTTGACTGAGAGCCACCGGGCACACTACCTGAAAGTCCTCACCGCTAGCCAGAGAGGGCGCGCACCTGGAAGGATAGGAAGCCGCATCATTCATGTGACAAGGAAATAAAGTCAGACCTCGCGGTCCCCGGGCACCGAACCCGGTATACCTCAGCACCTCGGCGCCATCTCGTTCGGTCCATGTAAAGGGAACTTTAGGTTAGGAGATAGTGAGGTGGCGCCTTGGCAATGTGTGTGACTCACATCCGGAATGTCCCCGGTTCGCTCCCCGGCGACCTTGCACTCTGACCTGGGTTTTACCGTGGTTTCCCCTTGTCACTTAGGCGAATGCCACGGTTTCCTTTCCATCATTTCCCGTCATGCTTTCCCTTATCATCTTCCAGGTGTGCTGGTGTTGGCGGTGCCGGACAGATGGCGCGGATTATTGCCCATAGTAACTGCTGTTCTCGGCGCTAACACAAAGATTAAGTAATAGGAGGTTAGTACAAGAGTAGGGAAAGTCATGTGAATGTAACACATCAGCTTTTTATAAAAGGGTGTCTGGGTGTTGTATGTGAATAGCACAAAGAAGAAAAATAAAAGAAAAAGAAAGGTTGCATAGATACCAAAAGTTGCATTTGGATTCAGATATTCCAAGGATACAAATGTGCAATGCCTAATATTCTTCAAAAGAAAACTTTTGTGGTTTTACTTTTTCAAAAACGGCTGTAAAGACATTTGCTAAAATAACATAATATGTTTAATACACAAACAATAATAAAATGGATACAGTGAATTCTCGATAAAGAATTCTGTGAATTTCTATTTATTTTATTGAATTTTGTGTAACCAAGAATACTTACTGCAGGAAAACTTTAAAGGAAACTATTTTGTAAGTTACACGCTATTCGAAATTTGTTGCACTGAAGTGGAGTCGAAATACCCTATAATGCCAATGATAATTGTTAACTCATTATTTAGGAAGGTATTTAAATTAATTAAAGCTGATTGATGAAAGATAATACATCTAACTTTATCATAAATATTACTTCCTTAACTTACTAAAGAAAACTGTATTAAAGAATGTTTTTTTAATTTTTATTAAATTATATATGCCTTATACATAAAAGGTTTTGATTAAAATATAATGTAAATATATGGTAAAAATGTCAACACTTTTTCCTAATTAGTTTCTTACATGGAGCATTTGCGTAAAAAATTGTAGTTCTTCAGAAAATGGGGTTAAACAAGATAGAGAATTTGGTTCGTTAGAAGGGTATCCAAGTAAATTATGATCTCTTTGTACTTGCTTTAAACATTATCTGTGTTTTGACAACCATTTCGAACAAGGCGCAAATCGTAAATTGTTTCATGTTAAACACTCATGGACAAGCAATGCCAGAGAGCATAGCGAATGCGCCTGCAATAAAGACATAAAAAACTTCAATCCACTATTATGTAAAGGTTCAGAAAAAAATAACAAAACAGTTTTACGTTCACTCTTGCTCAGATCCTTATTTCCGATATTAAATAAACAACAGAAAATAGTATTATGTGAAAACTTCTGTGTTTTAACGAAAAAGTAACGTTTCTTCTAAAGCCCCGACGTCTGCTACAAGAACAAATGTCTCTGGAAGAATATAGTCTACTTAACACAAGTTTTTATAAGACAAAGAAAAAGTTTTTCTTAAAAAAAAAACTTCTGTAATAAGAATATCTTTTGTGTCCCCTTGCAGAAAAAGCATTTATTAATTAGGAACTTCGGAGCTTACTCGATGAGCGCACCCCGCCAACCCCCACAGCCTCCCTCTCCATATTAATTATTTCACGTGCACTGGATATTGGGCTCCCGATGATTATAAAATTTAATTGAAAGCTTGTACAATACCATATTGGAGATTACATCCAGGTGCTCAATCGAGAGCGAGAGAGAGAAAATAGACAGAACAATGCTTGCCAACTTTTGTAAGTAGCTACCCTTTGTACTTCAGTGTAATATCCACACCCTGTCCCTCACTGCAAATTTATATGACTATAAACCTTTTCACTTTATAGCAAACTCAATGAGTTTTTGTGAAACTTGAAAGCTAATACCAAGCCGCCGTTTAGTGATTTATAAGTTACATCTTGAGGCAGTATTTCCGCGTAAGCCCTCTAGAATAATTTAATACGAAATTATAGATTACCATAAATTGTAAATATAGTGAGCAAAGACTGAGTTCAATTGTCTTTTTTAAATGGCTTGATTCGGTTTTGCAACGGAAATCCTAAGTGTTTGCAATAATTTGAGTGATTTCTGAGTTTAAAGTGAACTTCAAACGGATATTTATAGTGGTGGAGAAAGATAGAGTCACAGTCCATCAAATAAGTATACATTCTGCGACGCGGCACTAATAACAGTAAGGATATCGGGTTATAAAAATGTGTAATCCGTGCATGTCGACCCCTAGCGAGATTCCAAAAGACGCCAAGCCATATGGCTGCATAATTAGCGTTAATAGACTGAATCTGTTTATTTAAAAGTTTAAATAAATTCAATACTTTAAAGTTAATCTCGTTTAGTGATTGGCTCATATACTCATTGATCCGTACTGCGCCCGAGATATATAAAAATTACCCCTTTAATAAATACGACGCAAAAACTAGTGGGTAAAAATTAATAAACACGTCACAATTTAAACTAATATTATACAAACCTGATGTGTTGTGCTCACATGACTTTCTCTACCTCTGCACAAACCATTCTTACAAACAATTATTTCCTTATCTACTTCATGTTAGTTGAGATAAACATTTGTGGAAATTATCTTATGGCTAACTTTATTGTAGTACGTGCAAGGGGAACACAGAAGCCTTTGAACAATAGTCAAATCTTTTAAGAGTGGTCACTATATAATAAATTTGAAATTGCGTTCTCTCTGCATGATCAAGAGATAAAAAAATCTGATGTGTTGCATCCACATGAGTTTCTCTACTCTTGTACTAACCATTTTTACAAACTCTTATTCATCTCAGAAATAGTTCAGCCTACAAAAAAATTTATTCGGACATAAATTGTGTATTTTAGCGAGACCTACATTTTTAGTACAGTAAGATGTTGTCTATCTCTTACGGTTTAGAAGTTATTCAAAAGTCATCCAGAGTAAACAGAACTAAATGGCTATAGCCAGAAAATTCAAAATATACATTTCATTTGTCATAAAAATATCTTAAACAGATGATATTTTGATCAAAATTGTTAGTGATTTTCAAAAACATAAATATTTTCGAAAAATTTTTGAAAAATTTTCCATGTAAAGGGTAGTTTAGGGTGGGGCTATTTTCTTCAAAATCTGCGTGTCGCATCCTTGAAAGACATTAAACTTAAATACCAACTTAAGTTTTTAACGGAGTTTTCGTTTTTGAGTTATGCTGTCCACAGACTGATAAGACACACTGACGCTTTTCTATAAATACCTTTTTTGAATTTAGGGGTCCAGTCAAATCTTGACATTGAATTTTTTAGGTGGAATACGATACTTTCTCTACTATACTATGTGTAGTAGAGAAAGTAGAAATGGAAGGAATAAGTTTGTTGAAGGTTGGACGTAGCTTCTGGTATTTGTGTCACGTGATGCTCATGTTAAGTGACGTAATCAGGATGAAGTAGAAGTTTGGCTCACGAGGGGTGCGAAATTGCATGTTTTACATGACAAGGTGTGGCAGTTTCCATTCGCTACGTGTAAGTTGAGAGCGTTACAAGTACGTATGGACTGTTTCGTGAAAACTGGCGCAGTAATCCCGGTGCTACAATTCCCTCATCACCACTTGGAGAATATTGCCAAAGTTGCCAACTTGTGCAGACATGTAATTGATACTGGGAACAGCTTCTTCCATTCACAAGCTCAGGAGCTTGCGTTTATCAACGGTAACTTCATGCCTAGTCCACGGTACTACTGAAGTGGTAACCACTACAACTGGCCTTTCTATGTAATTACATATTACTTTCTTCACTAGTAAGTACAGGGAGTATTGTATTTCAGCCACAATTTTGATGTCGAGATTTCACCTGAAATATATGTTCTGAAGCCCCTTGAATAAAAAAAGGTATTTTTAGGAAAAGCTCCGCGCGTGTGTGTGTGTGTGTGTGTGTGTGTGTGTGTGTGTGTGTGTGTGTGTGTGTGTGTGTGTGTGTGTGTGTGTGTGTGTGTGTGTGTCCGTACACCATAACTCAAAAGCGAAAAGTATGTTAAAAACGAAAGCTGGTTTTTGAGTTTAATGTCCTTCAACGATATGAAGATTTTGAAGAAAATTCCTCCACCCTAAAAACGGAAAATATTTCGAAAATGTTTATTTTCTTCAAAATAGCTTTAACAATTTTAATTAAAATGCCGTATGTTTGAGATATTTTTATGACAAATGAAATGTAATATTTTGAATTTTCGAGCTATAGCCCATGTAGTACTATTTACTCTGGATGGCTTTTGTATTACTGGTAAACCGTAAGAGATAGACAAAATCTTACTATAAAAATGCAGATCTCGCTAAACTACACAATTTATGTCCAATTAATTTGTTGTAGAGTGAACCATTTCGGAGATATTCCTTGTTATCCGTGTGAGTTTTGGAGAACTTATACTTGTGTCAAATGGAACATTGTTATTTGCTTTTTTATGTTAGCCGTGCAAAGAGAATGGAATTGGAAATCTTTAAAAGATTTGACTATCGCTGAAAGTCTACTATATTCCCCTTGTACCTACAAGGAAATACGCAATGACATAATTTCTGCAAATGTTTATCTTAACTAACACGAAGGAGATATAGGAATAAGAGTTTGTAAGAATAGTTATTACAAGAGTAGAGAAAGTCATGTGAGTGCAACATATCAGATTTTTTACACTTTATTTATATCAATCTGAATTTTATTAATTAAGATATTAGCTGAAATATTAATAAATATAATTGAACATACATGTTAGATTTTAGAACGCGCATCGCCTACATGTGTTGTTATGGAGAAATAATAAATGTTGTTGGTCATGTCGCCATATTGTATTTGTTAAAAGTGTAAAACGAATTTGACTGAGGGTTTAATTCTTACATTGTATATATTATCGCCTATTTGATACTTTCAAGTAATGAACGGGGTGAATAAATACCATAATTCAACTTACAAAATATTTAAACATGAGCATAAATATTTTAGTTTCATTTATTGTCACGTGGTACTTGGTAATTCTCCGATTGCAGTGAAGTGATGCTTGTATTACTAATAATGCAGTGTGGCGGAGTGTTCAGTTTCTCAGACTAGTTAAGGAAACATGACAACCACTAAGAAGTGGTGAAAAGACTATTGTATTTAATGTGTAGCACTTTCTTTCAAGGTTATAGCACTCTGGTTGTGGAAGATGAAACCAAATTGACGTCTGAAGTGACTAGTGTATCTGTGAACACTGTTTCATATGCGAGAGCGGAAATGAAACAAACAGGAACTGTAAAAGTCCCTAAAAAGAAAAGGGAAGGGTCATTTTCGTGTTTTAGGTAAAGTGGATGACTGTTAAAAGTGTTATTCGCTTTCAAATGCATACCTGGTTTCCTTTTAAACAACGGGCCTCCTATAATAGATAATGAACAGTGATCCAGATCTTCCAAACCACGTTTCACACTTCGCTGAAACACATCGAGTTTTTGTTTACAAAAAGAAAGACAATGCGATATTTGATCGGGAAGCTATAGTATTGTGGAGACATTACCTTAATCTGATGACTCAGGTTAACGTAACCTTTTACTCACAAAATTACATTTCATAACTCTTCTTAACCAATACCTTTAATTAGTTAATGTGGTTTATTTAATAAATATGAGCCGAGTGCAACTCTAAGCTCACGACGGTTGCGAGTCAGATGTAAACAGCTGTGCGCATGCGCTTGTTGGCGGAGTGATACAATCGCAATGTTTATGTGCGTAGGGACTATAGGAACAGTACCGGTGAGTATGGAATATTAGTTACATAGTGCAAAAACGAATCTAACTGAATATATAAGATATGTATTGTGTATCTAAGTCCCAAGACGGTTGCATACCTGATATGCTAGACTCAGTATTGCACGTCCAAGTATGAGAGGCGCATATTTGGTACAAAGGAAGAAATAAGGTAGGGTAATATCAGTGAGGCATTCGGAGGCAAGAAGCAGAGATAACTCCTGACTTTTTATCTGAACTTTTCTTGATTAATCTCAAAAATCGATCTTTGTTCTCCCTCTTTCATTAGGTTTCTACGCTGTCTTTATACGTCGACGTAGGTTATTTGATGCTATGCGGGTTGCATTGTGCTATTTTTGATCCAAAGCAAATGAATGTCGAAGCACAAAAAGCTTCATTTTGTGGCAGATCTATTGTTTAGTCCTCTCTGACAGTGTATACACATGAAAGCATTTCCTATTTCAGTTTTGTGCTATTTCAGCTGTTTATCATTTTCTATGTACAGGCATCGTCAGTGATGGGGGATCGATGTCAACATCTCTATGTCGTTCGTTATATCTCAAAAATACAAATATAGTTTACGAGTGAACATGCAACGCTGTAAATATTGTGATAAAACACAGTCCAGTTACTTCGCTATGACTTTATTACTTCCTCTACTACGTATAAGTAAAAGTATTATATTCCACCCAAAAATTCGTTGTCAAGATTTCACCGAAATATGTTTTGAGGTCCCCTGAATAAAAAAAGCATTTTTAGAAAAAGGTCCATGTGTGTTTGTGCGTGTGTGTCAGTGTGTGGACAACATAACTCAAAAAGGAACACTTGGTTAAAAACCAAAGTTGGTATTTAATTTTAACATCTTTTAAGGATGCGACACAAAGATTTTGAAGAAAAAAATAACATATAATTATTATAATAATGAGTACATTAACAATAAAAGTAATACCAATGTGATAATTACAATAGCAGTAATAACAATAACTAATAATAATAATAATAATAATAATAGTAATAATAATAGTAATAATAATAATAATAATAATAATAATAATAATAATAATAATAATAATAATAATAATAATAATGATAATAATAATAATAATAATAATAATAATAATAATAATAATAATAATAATAATAATAATAATAATAATAATAATAATAATAATAATAATAATAATAATGATGATGATGATGATGATGATGATGATGATGATGATAATAATAATGACGATGACAACAACAACAACAATAATAATAATAATAATAATAATAATAATAATAATAATAATAATAATAATAATAATAATAATAATAATAATAATAATAATAATAATAATAATAATAATAATAATAATAATAATAATAATAATAATAATAATAATAATAATAATAATAATAATAATAATAATAATAATAATAATAATAATAATAATAATAATAATAATAATAATAATAATAATAATAATAATAATAATAATAATAATAATAATAATAATAATAATAATAATAATAATAATAATAATAATAATAATAATAATAATAATAATAATAATAATAATAATAATAATAATAATAATAATAATAATAATAATAGTAACAACAACAATAAAATACGACAATAGCATTTACAAAAAATGATGAAATGCCAATGAAACATTACGTGCTTGCACTTTACAATCTGCAATTCAAATGTTAGACTATAGCACTATATACAGGAGTGAGTTTATTCCCTAGAAAATAATGATCCTGTAAGTAAAGTGAGACCTTTTCGGTTGCTTGTACTGTTATTCACTGACTACACGGGCTAGCTCAACTGCCTCTCACCGCACGTCTCGCAGAGATGTGGAATACGCCACTGGCCTCTCTTGCGCCGTGGAGTTCTGCAAATGTTTTAACGCACGAAGGGTTATTTACTTACGGCGGGGCCGGCTCCAGTGAGTCATCTGGTAGTTTTTTTCAAAGCGTGGTGGCCTCCAAAGAGGACCGCTTCCCCTGTCATTGGATTAAAACCTTTAGCAAACAAAGAACAACCTTCATAAACAGGGCGAGAGGTGATGTATCTATCTTGTGTTTGCTTTATACTTTTAAACCGCAAACCTTGTAAGCTCAACCTCAAAATAACGCTGCCTTTGGTAGATGTGTGGGATAGAGTGATAATATTTTGAAAAATACGGCAGGTTTGGGGGCTTGCGATTCTTGTTCAGTCGCTCCTGCCATATTCTTCCATTCCAAGAGCTTCTTACCATGCATAAACAGTTAAACCTGTTTCCGAATGTTGTAACTAAGCTTTCGTTACTTAATTTGAAGCCAAAGGTAAACAAAAGTACGTCACGAGTAATAGCAGGGGAGCCCAATAGGGGATTTTGGGATTTACTCAAGCCTGGCAGATTAACGTAGGGGGATACCTTGCACCCTGTTGAGTACCTCCGCTATATATAAGCTCTCTATAAGGGTCGCGCGTCTACCGAATAGTATAAAAAATCAATTGGTCCTTAGAAATAGTTGAACGCGTTAGATTAAGGTGTGGTGGGTTAATTACAATTGTGTATTTCAATAACTTGAGGTGACGTATGGGAGAGTGTCACAAATTTGCAAACAAAAAACGTCACCTCCACATTCTCGAGTGCGGTTGAATTTTATTTAAAGAAAACAGTTCAAGGATAACGGGAAAAGTCTAATCTGCCGATTTCCACAAGCCGAAGTAACAAAACTTGTCAATAAAGTTTAGATCCTGCAGCTGCAGTGAAGCATGTGTGCCGCACTCCGCACCTCGGCTCGGGTGACAATACTGCGCAACTCGGAATGGCATACTATCTTCCTATTAAAAAAATCCCTCGTAATAATTGTCAGATTATTATGGGTGAGCACGATTAGGACATCAAGCTGAACCATTTATATAATAATCTGACACGCTCGAGGACTTCAAAATGCTATTTCCTTATTTTATATGTTTGAAGCTCTTTAGACGCTCCCCCTACCGGTGAACGGATGTACATCATACAACCTCTTTTTTTCTTTCTACCGCAGAGTCCACAAAATCTAGTAGGTCTCCACGACGCTCGAGTAAATCACCATTTGCCATCGTGGGTTCCCCTCGTATAACGTACCCTGATCAGGGGGATAACTTTGAATAGTACGATATATAAAAACAGAGATGACTCCTTGGTAAAAGCAAGACTCGCTCCCGGGTTGCTCGCCCATTCTCCCCTTGGTTTATTCGTCACTTTCCCTGGTGGGTCAGTGAATGCTGGGTCTACCACGAGAGGGAACCAGAGGGCTGCTTTTATGACGGGTCGTTCATCGCTCTCTTTACAGCAGAAAGAAAAGTCTATGAGTCAGGAACTGTTGGAGACTTTGGCGCGTCTGTCACCTCCTGTGTGTTCATAACTAACACTGTTAATACTCTTTTACTTCTTCATAATTTTATTAGATAGTTATAACTTTCTAATTCATGCATATGCAGCATGCAAAATAAACATTGCTAAGGAAATGACGTCATGGTGCCGAACAAAATCCACTTTAGTTCAAATTATTATCTGTAAAACTGTGAGCGTACATCTGTGTTTTTAACTACTTGTGTTATGTTTGAATTGGGTCAGCTAATGGTTCGCTTGGTGGCTGAATATTTAATATCCGGCTAGCTAGACTAAATCGATCGTGCATGTCTCTTTTAGTGCGGCGTATAATGGCAAGTAGTTTTCAGTTGTTAACAGATAACACTTGTAAAGGTTAAACTCCGATTGTTTATTAACACTTCATTGTCCAAAATAACTTTCTGCCTTATTGAAGCTGTCTTTAAGTAAATGTACCCCGACGCGATTTGTGACTTCACACTTACAGTCTAATTACCGCTCATCTAACACAACTCCGCGTTACAGCTGTTACTGTGTCTATTAATATGTCTGTAAATTTGTGTTGATAATGTGACGACGGGGTCTACGCACAACAAAGGACGGACGGGCTCAAGCTACTTCACACCACCTACCGTGTCGGCGATCAGGGAAAGACGTTCAAGGCCAGGCCGCCTGGCGAGAGTGCTGCGTGTACGTGACTGTCAACAATCGACGCGGTAGAAACAAAAGGGGTGTCTAGAACGTTCACGACAGTTCTAGCTGAATCATTTCCGGAGCGTGTGTGTAGAAATCGAGAAAGGCCCGTGTGACATCATCCCCAGTGCCAGAGGAGTGAGTTTTGAGAGTTGAGTTATGGACATGAGTTGGTCAGTGTCAATGAGTGAGACAGCTGTGTGAGTGTGTGTGTGTGTGTCTGTGTGTGTTTGTGTGTGTCTGTGTGTGTTTGTGTGTGTCTGTGTGTATGTGTCTGTGTGTGTGTCTGTGTGTGTTTGTCTGTGTGTGTGTTTGTGTGTGTGTCTCTGTGTGTGTCTGTGTGTATGTGTCTGTGTGTGTGTCTGTGTGTGTTTGTCTGTGTGTGTGTGTGTGTGTGTGTGTGTGTGTCGTCGAGTTCGCGTTGTAACGTCGTAATTTAGTGTATGAGAGACAGAGCAAATGAAGAAAGACACTAAAAGGAGTGATCAGGGTTATGAGAAGTAAAAACTGTGAGTTGTGATTGTACGAAAGACTGTAGATTGTATTAACGACGAGAAGAAAACTGTATTTGTGATAAAACTTTAGAACACAAGTTATAGGAAAGTAACTGGACTGAGTTTTGTGATTTTGTTAAAATAATAATTTAACTCACGGCTTTTACATTGTTGACATGTTGAACATGAACTACTTTGAAAAACACTGATCGATTCTAACTTTTGCAAGAGTATATACTCAGACGTCCTGAAATTCCTAATAATTCTAATTCTATTCTGATTGCTAGGGCCCAGAATCTTATCTATAGCAGACACAACATTTAGTGGCGGGTGGCAGGAGGAGTGGTCAACACATCGTAAGGCTTGCAATGTTGTATAGTTCTAGACGCTGTGAAGTCAATGATATAAATATTTGTGCCCACAAAATTTATTACCGTAACAGGAAACAGAACGATGTCATCATGCAGTGTTCAGTTATAAGTCACCATTGTATCTTATGTCTCCCATAATTACATATTTTACTCCCTTATTACTAAAGATGAAAACTGTCGACTATTTGAGCTTCTGATATCGTTATATTTGGGTTGTATTTGACAGATTTTAACTTATTCTTAGTAATATAAGAATATTTTTCATATCGTATTAAACTGTAAAACTTTGTGCCTATACAGAAAAACATTAAAATGAAAGATTTTATATAATTTCGTTTTATTTTTCGGTTAGTAATAAAACAATTAGCTAATTTTCTTTGATATAGAATTCTCAGGGTATTTCTTCTCCCACAAGAATCAATGAAAATTGTATGTATAGGATCCTGATATCATGGCAGGAGAAATCGTGAGAATTTCTAATAGTCCAAGGTTCTTCCAAGCCTATAAGAGAATTTTGTCCAATCAGCGACAAACATGCCAGTGGATAATCTGCAAAAGTCTTGGTGACACAGTGTGGATATTTTCGAATGTAATGTACGAACTGCATTTTTGAATAGAGGATTTAGAAACATATTATCAACAGATCTATTTAATAATACTAGTTTTTATTTTCGAGACATGAAAACAACAGGGTTCGCTTCTTCGTCACAAAATTAGATTCATTATATTTTTGAGAAATATCTGAAGCGTCGCGTTTACTACTTGTGGTCCGCAATCGGGAGGTCATGGATTCGATTCCCACCCGACCTTCTTGACTTTGGGTTTTTTTTCGAGGTTTCTTCCCGGGTCACTCAGGCGGATGCTGGGAAGAATATTTACCTTACATCTCCCGAATCACTGCCTTTCATTTCATTCTGTGTCTATCTGATCTTTTCAGGTTGTAAGAGTCAGCGGGTTCACCGGTATGATGCGCTGCGGTAGAGCTTGCACTTTGGAAATACAATGTTCGCCTGGTGGAGGCACTGTGGTTGGCCGGCCGTGCGTCAGGAGGACTGATTGTTCAGCCGGATCTGGCTGGTGGTGCACTCCGTGGCAACCTGGAACTCAGTCGGGCTGAAGAACTGCGTGCACCTGTTAGGTACCCACCGTAGAGCTTCTACCTGTGATGCGTTCTGGCCATCTGTAGGGTATCATCCTTCCTCCCCGGGTCTGATGCACAATAAGCCATGGGCTGAGGTGCCAGAATTCTACAACCCTACCTATATCTTCAATTTGGTATATCAAATACAATTATAATTAGCTTTTATACGCTAATGTGAATTTTTTTGTATATTAATTGTATTAACATATAATTTAAACAAAATAGTTTGTGGTGAATACATTTAAACTTGAATTCGAGAATAGTTCCAAAGTTTTCCCCCTTATCACAGCGGTCTACTATGAATTCTGGTGTTTTGTGTGGTGTTATCCATCCTTGATAAATTTTGAGTGGAACTGTTCATTCATTTCACATTTTAATTGTATCTTTGGAATGCAGACACCATAAGTCAAGTTGGGTAGTGACCTCAGTAAGGGACTGTTAGTCCCAAACCTCTGTTGGCTTGTGCACCACCACATTCGTGTCACTCTGTGATTGGTCGAGAGACTAACTGACCTATGTGGAACCACTGTGCTTATGAATAACTTATCTAACAGACAGAAGTCAGGCAGGAATCGATCCAGGGGCACAAACAAGGCGCGAAACCTTACTCTAATTGTCAACATCAAACGTTTTGATGCATTCATCTTGCTACACCCCAACATCCTGCAATTAAAGCTTGATACCCTCACATGCACTTCTCTACCCTTTCTTCAAACAACTATTATTAAAACGTCTGATGTGTTGCACTCACATGACTTTCTCTACTCTTGTACTAACATTCTTACAAACTCTTCTTTCTATATCTTCTTCGTGTTAGTTGAGACAAACATTTGCAGAAATTATCTTATTGTTTATTTCCTTGTAGGTGCAAGGGCAATATGGGAATATAGTAGGCTCTGAGCCAAAGCCAAATGTTTTAAAGCTTTGGGATTCATTTCTCTTTGCACGGTTAACATATAAAGAAATGAACAACGATGTTGCATTTGAAGAAAGTTGACACAAATAACAAGGAATATCTCTCAAATGATTCACTCTACAAACAAAATTATTAGACATATATTGTGTGTTTTAGCAAGATTTACATTTTTACTTTCTCTACTGGTAAGTAGGGGAAGTATTGTATTCCATCCAAAAATTCGATGTCGAGATTTCACCTGAAATATATGTTTTGAGGTCCCCTGAAACAAAAAAAAGCATTTTTAGAAAAAGGTCCCTGTGTGTCTGTGTGTCAGTCTGTCAGTCTGTGGACAGCATAACTCAAAAACGAAAAGTCGGTTAAAAATCAAAGTTGTTATTTAAGTTTAATGTCAAGGATGTGATATGAAGATTTTGAAGAAAATAGCCCCACCCTAAACTACCCTTTATATGGAAAATTTTTCGAAAATTTTGATTTTGTTGAAAATGGCTCTAACGATTTTTATTAAAATGTCATATGTTTGAGATACTTTGATAAAAAATGAAATGTATATCTTGAATTTTCTGGCTATAGCCCCTGTAGTCGTATCTACTCTGGACGACTTTTGCATAACTGGTAAACCCTTAGAGATAGACCAAATCATACTATACAAAAAATGTTGTTAGCTAATGCTGGATTTCTGACAATGAAGTCATTAATCCTATACAAAAAATCTGATGTGTTGCACTCACATGACTTTCTCTACTCTTCTACTAACCATTCTTACAAACTCTTATTCCTATATCTTCTTCGTGTTAGTTAAAATAAACATTTGTACAAATTATCTTATTGCTTATTTCCTTGTAGGTGCAAGGGGGATATTGGAATACAGTAGGCTTTTTGCGGTAGTCAAATCTTTTAAAGCTTTGAGATTTCGTTCTCTTTGCACACGTAACATATAAAAAAATGTTCAACGATGACCCATTTCATGAAAGTTCCAAGTTTTCCGAAACTCACACACATAACAAGGTATATCTCGGAAATGGTTCACCCTACAAGAAAATTTATTGAGACATAAATTGTATATTTTAGCAAGATCTACATTTTTTGTATAGTATAATTTGGTCTATCTCTAACGGTTTACCAGTTATGCAAGAGTCGTCCAGAGTAAATACGACTACAGGGGCTATAGCCAGAAAATTCAAGATATGCATTTCATTTGTCATAAAAATATCTCAAACATATGACATTTTAATCAAAATCGTTAGAGCCATTTTCAAGAAAATCAAAATTTTCGAAAAATTTTCCATGTAAAGGGTAGTTTAAGGTGGGGATATTTTCTTCAAAATCTTCGTGTCACATCCTTGAACGACATTAAACTTAAATACTAACTTTGATTTTTAACCGACTTTTCGTTTTTAAGCTATACTGTCCACAGACTGACAGACTGACAGACTGACAGACTGACAGACACAGACACACAGACACACACACGGATCTTTTTCTAAAAATGTTTTTTTTGGATTCAGGGGGCCTCAAAACATGTATTTCCAGTGAAATCTCGATTTCGAATTTTTGGGTGGAATACAATACTTCCCCTACTTACCAGTAGAGAAAGTAAAAATGTAGATCTTGCTAAAATACATAATTTGTATCAATAAATTTTCTTATAGGGTAAACCATTTCGGAGATATTTCTTGTTATATGTGTGAGTTTCGGAAAACTTAGAACTTTCGTGCAATGGAACATCGTTGTTCATTTTTTTATATGTTACGTGTGCAAAGAGAACGGAATCTCAAAGCTTTAAAAGATTTGACTATCGCACAAAGTCTACTGTATTCTAATATTTCCCTTGTACCTACAAGGAAATAAGCAATAAGATAATTTGTACAAATGTTTATTTTAACTAACACGAATAAGATATAGGAATAAGAGTTTGTAAGAATGGTTAGTACAAGAGTAGAGAATGTCATGTGAGTGCAACACATCAGATTTTTGGTATAAAAAGATATGAAAAGTGATGAAGAGTAAACAGGACTACAGGGGCTATAGCCAGAAAATTCAAAATATACATTTCATTTGTCATAAAACTATTTTAAACATATGGCATTTTAATCACAATCGTTAGGGCCATTTTCGAGAAAATAAAAATGTTCGAAGAATTTTTCATGTAAACTTTACATTGTAAAGAGTAGTTTAGGGTGCCGGAATTTTGTTCAAAATCTTTGTGTCGCATCCTTGAAAGACATTAACCTTAAATACCAACTTTGGTTTTTAACGGAGTTTCCGTTTTTGAGTTACGCTGTCCACAGACTGACAGACAGATACACACAGACCTATAAACAAGGTCAGCGAAACTCGCGGAATACCTCGAGCAAGCCTAATTCTTTTACCTAATAAATGCAGTTATCAGTGCAAGTGGGCAGTCGAGAGTACCCAATGTCTGTTACGAGTATAATGAATCGATTTATGAATTTGTAGTTTAACATTATTATTTGTTATGCTTTCTACATTACCATTCTATAACACCAATTCCCTGGGTCTCTTGAACCACCTTCCGTTTGACTGTTACTGATAAAGACGACTAATTGAATTGTCCTTGACGCGGTCATGTGGCGTAGGTTGTGTTGATATTCCGTCCTCTTCATTCACCTTAATGAATAATAAACATAATGTACCTAGTATATACTCGTTTACCATTGGCAAGGCACTTTTGAAATCGATACTTGAGCTAGATTCTCTCCTCTCCCTTCACCCGTCCACTCCCCTCCACCCTACCCTCCCTCCCTCCATTCCCCTCCTATTCTGTTACTTATTTTAGCTATAGATTTATGTTAAAGAATGTATGTATCAGTTATGCAATATCACGTATTGTAATGATGTAACACTGGAAGGAGGGATTCATCTGAGAATAATGAATAAAATATCTCCATCTCCTCTCCAATCTGCTCCCTTCATGGCCTCTCACCTCCTTTTCTCTCCTCTCCCCTAATACAGCTCCCCTTCATTCCTTCCCCTTTACTCTACTTTTCTCACCTTTCCTCCCGTTCTCCACCCTTCACTCTCCCCTACCCTCCCTCTCCTTTCCGCCCCCTTACCTCCTCTTCTCTCCTCACCTCCTCTCTTCTGTTACGTCGTTTATTATGTTAGCTATAACATTTTTATTAAAGAATTTAGGTATAAACTATGTAATTTAATGGTGTAACAGTGGGAAAAGGAGTTCATGTGAGAGTAATGTATAAGATATTTGAGTTGTGCTGCAGTTTGCAGACAGTGGGAAATGGTTTAATTAAACAACACTTTCCAGCAGATAATTTTCACTAGTTTATTGGGGCTCAGTGGTAGCACATAAGTTTCAAACTACGAGTGGCTTGTGCAATGTGAGCATCAGACCGCGAGAGTAGCTATGAATTTCTAACAAACTATTAGCTTATGATGGTATTAGTTTAGACAGCGAGTTGCTAATTGATACGTTATCACTGGAGTTGTGCGCTATGAATTTGCCTCTGGCAAAGGTAATCAGTTTGACTGACTGCTGCAATAATTAATAATACAAATATCTCCAGGTAATTCCAACTGCGATATAACAGACAGTCCTTTGTGCAAGGTGTTTTCTGTTGCAATATTCCTCACAGGAGGCAAACTAAACAATGACAAGTAAACAAAATTATATGTCCCACTTTCTCAAAAACCTTTCTACTTAATAACGTGTATTTCGGGGTGTCCAAACTAGTCAGTTTGGGGAATCTTACACTTAGTCACAGTCAGTATACAGCGACGGACACAAACAGGCAGTTTCTGGGTCATAATTTGAATTTTTTGGGAAAGTTAGCAGAACACCTCTTCATTCTGGATGATTTTTGCATAAATGGTAAAGATTAAGAGACGTGCAAAACCTTACTAAATAAAAAAAGTGGATCCCTTTGAAACACACAATTTATGTGAAACACTTTTTTTGAGTGAACCATTTACATATATTATTTCTTATTTGTTTGAATTTGCCAAAACGTTCACTTTTTTACTTTCTCTACTACGTATAGTAAAGCAGAGGAAGTATTGTATTCCACCCAAAAATTCGATGTCGAAATTTCAACGGAAATATAGTTTTTGACGCTTCCTGAGCCCCCCCCCCCCAAAAAAAAGCATTTTTAGAACAATGGCCGTGTGTTCTGTGTGCCTGTTAGTCTGTGGACAGCATAACTCAGAAGCGAAAAGTCGGTTAAAAACCAAATTTAATATCTTTCAAGGATTCGACACGAAGATTTTGAAGAAAATTGTCCCACCCTATACTATCCTTTATATGGACAATTTTTCGAAAATTTTGATCTTCTTGAAAATATCTCTAACGATTTTGTTTAAAATGACATGTTTAAGATATTTTTATGACAAATGTAATGTATATTTTCTGGCTATAGTCTATGTCGTCCTATTTACTCTGGATGACTTTTGCATACTGGAAAGCCGTAAGAGATAGACCAGGCCTTAGTATACAAAAATGTAGATCTTGCTAAAACACACAATTTATGTCCAAGTAATTTTTTGTAGAGTGAACCATTTCGGAGGTACTACATGCTATTTGTGTCAGTTTCGGAAAACTTAAACGTTCGTGAAATGAAACATCGTTGTTCAATTTTTAATATGTTAAGCGTGCAAAGAGAACGGAATTTCAAAGCTTGAAAGATTTGACTGTCGCTCAAACCCTACTAGATTCCCAAATTCCCCGTGCACCTACAAGGAAATAAGCAATAAAGTAATTTATGAAAATGGTTGTGTTGATTAAAAAGTATTATTATTATTATTATTATTATTATTATTATTATTATTATTATTATTATTATTATTATTATTATTATTGATAAATGTATTGTTATAATATGATGCAGATATCTATGTTTCACTTAATTTTTGTAAATTTACGAGATTGTAATTTATTTACTTGAAAGAAAGGAAAAGCTATTTCATTAAGTATAATTATGTTAAAGAAAGGATTTACAATATAGCGTTTAAAATTAATTGTAAATATCAAGTGTTGAAAGGATTTTGCTAGCGAGTCATAAAGGTATATTTGCAACAACGGGTGGTCACCAAAGGTTACGTAAATTGTAAATCAGCGATTTTATTATCGTTAATATTTGTGACTATTATTTCAGAGCAAATATTTCCTAATTGCGTTCGTCGCCATTCCATCACTCGAAGAATCAGAGTCTACATGCAGCCCCTGTGTTACACCGAGATAATCAAGTGACAAGAGTAAATTACAATTATGCACCTCACAAAGTTATCAATCTGCCATAGACCAATAATCTGGCTACGTGTAGCTTCTGACGTATACGACATGCTGTGAGGCAAGCAACAGTTGTAGCGTAATGAGTGACGATTTAGTGAGCAATAAGAAGTAATCAACACTTTGTCTTCATTGGTTATAAGTTTGTCCAGTAGCTTGAACATTGCTGTCATTGGAAAGGAGTAAAGGGAGGGGATAAAGGGGTAGTTACAAAAGGTTCCAAACCACGCTATACTTATGACGTGGACTGGTCTGTTCTACAACAAACCTGTGCAGTATTTTTCACGACCGTTAATCAGAGACTGCTTCAACAAATGAGAATCATCACGCGTCGCTCTGTGACAGTTGCTTGTTGACAGACGTAAATATCAGAGTTTGACGTAGTAGATTCATTTTCTGCGCCGATATTTATGGAAATCAAAATGATGGGAAGTACTCGTAGTAGTGTTAATTCAAAACAGTGCATATGACTGGACTGCTTCAAACTGCCGGAAATGAAAATGGATATAATTTGCTAGATACAGCTTCTGTCAACTCAGCGCTGCTGTTCATAAACATGAAAAAACTACATTCATGAATCATAATAACGAATAAATAAATCGCTTCTGCACCAGAGTGTCAGTTCCGACAACATTAGCAACGTCACAAACATAAAAACATTTTTACTTTCTGTCCTACGTGCTAGTAAATAAGGGAGGTATTGCATTCCACCCAAAAATTTAATTCCGAGATTTTACTGGAAATGCATGATTTGAGACCCTCAGATTAAAAAGAATTAGAAAAAGGAACGGACACTTCGCGCAATGCACCACACAAATCTATTACAGCAGGAGGAAGGGATGAACTGGGCAAATTGCAGGATGCCACAGGGTCGAAGGTAGATGATCCACAGAGATGCGCGGAAGTCCTTAATAGGTACTGAGTTCCCTTCATTCTGACACCTGGCCCCACACAGGAGCCAACATCACTCTTACAACGCGCATGCATCCGCACCATCGGTCCGGCACCGCATACACCACGAGCCTGAAGGATGACGAGGAAAATGCTGCAAAGGAAACCGTGGTATGAAATTAAGTACCCCAGCATTCGACTAAAGAACAAGGAGGAATTATAATAAACAGGAGTTGAGACTACGCGTCGCCGATGATCGAACCTGGGACCTCCTGAATGCGGGCCACATGTGTTGCCGCGGTGCCACCTCGTTCGGATCTTTGTTAAATACTACCATTTTCTGACACCTGGTCACTCATTTCTGCCTTGCGATAGGAACTTTAGTTACATTTAAAAAATAGCAAGACACGCATGCGTCATGCGTTTGCTTCTAGGAATGGAGCGGTTATATCTCGAAGACCCGATCCGTACTGGAGGTGCCCAAAAAGAGCGACGAACAACCCCTGCAACTACTGTCTGTTCACCACCTCAGATCTTAGTGGAATGAGGCAAAGAATATCGTAGTAGATGAAAAGGCATCCCTACTTTCGTCTACCGACCAGGGAAAAGTACGAAAATGTCTAGGTCATAGCGGGCAATCGACGGGAAACGAACCCGGGACCTCACGAATACATGTTCACACGCAGCCAACGTACTCGGCTTTAGGGAATTTAACTAACTGCAATAATGAATTCACGCCCCTTTTTCAGTACACATTATTTTTTTTTCACCATTTAGGGTAACTTGCTTTTTTTTTGAAATCTTAAACACCGTTTTACAAAAAACATACAATAGATAAAGCTTTCGTTTTTATGTATATGCAAAATGTACGGTTTTAACAGGTTTTTCTTTACATTTTAATGAAATTCTTCTAAAACATTTTATTTTTGTTTCTTTTCATGTGATTACCGTCCTCTCATGTAGGACTTACAAGCCTGTCAGACGCCTGTCCGGGAGCACAGGAACCTCTGGACCAGACAGAGTGAAGACCTGGAAGTGAGTGGTCAGCCAAGCACCAGGTGTGAGAGTGAGGAAGAGGATGATATGAAATGCAGGGGAAATCGATGAATAGAAAGGTGATGATGGAGAAATTGGTGGAAAGAGTGGCGGGAGAAACCGAAGAAGCGCGAGAAAACCCGTCCAGACGCCGCTTCGTCCATCAGGAATACCACATGTGGGTCCCTGGGATCGAACCCGGGCTGCTTAGGTGGTAGGCGAACGGTCTAACCGCTTGGCTACAGCGCCGCCCAAAAATATCAAAAAATGTTTTCATATAAAAAAATTAAAAAACAAAGGGTGCATAATTATCTAATGTTTAAATCACTATTAGGAGAAAAGTACACCTAAAGAAGAAAATGTGTGAAAAATCTTAAAAACTTTTTTGTTTAGTGGAATATCGATAGACCAAAAATTATTAACTTTACTTATGATTTGATTATGGTTTATGAATCAGAAGAAGCTTTTTTATAAGTGATAAAAGTTTCATTTTGATAAATTGAATAATTTTCAAAAATACAAACGTATATTGTACTGATATTCTGCATGGGAATTCCTATTCTGACACTACCAACTGTCCCTAAACTAAATGCTCTTCTCCTTTCGTCTATAAATACTTCACCAAAACAAGGGTCTAGATTCTAGGGAAAAGTTCAGTTTGGTTGGCATGACTGCTTGCTAAGTGCACAATCACGTATCTTGAGTGGGCAGAAAAGGGCAGGGAAATCAAGGTAGATTTATTTTGGGCCAACTGGCCGAGTTTTCGTGTTAACCACAGATGAGCAGGCCGGGAGTAATTTAGGAAGGGGCTATTGTTACATGTTGTCTGGCCGGGAAATATATTGCACAACCGGACACAGATAGGGTGAGTGATTTGCATAGAAAACAGCGGCCCTATGTGTTTTGTTGCCTCCCCTAATTGAATAATTCTGCGAGATAAAATCTGAATTCGTCCTCCCCAGGCTTTCACACGCCCGATCGAAGACGTGCATGCATGCACATAAATCCAAAGTCTACCGAAGTGATTTTAAGCCGCTCGCCCCAGCCATCTTTAATTTTAATTTAATCCGATTGCATTTAACAGCGCTGTTTTCCCATTTGCGCTGTTCCGGTCAGCGAGTTTAATAGTCGCATTTTGTGCTCAACACGCCAAGAACCTGAAGGCTAAAGACTACAGCCGGCTTCAAAAATGTTGTGAGTGCGGTTTTTGTTACCCTGTGTTTGTGTGGATTTGCATTCAGGTGTAACAAACAAGTGACTAACTCTACGCGTCAATTATTGGCGAAACTTTCAATTAGATCTTTTGCTCGGGATGTGCGTCGCAGAATATCAGAATAAATAACCACCAAGAGGGAGACCAGGGTTCGAGTACCACCTTAAGAATTCACCCTCGAAGGATTTTCCCTTGTGGCTCGGCAGCCGCCTAACGTAGAAAACCCGAATCTGCGTGATAAGTGCGAAATCTCTTCCGATATATAATAATCATTCAGGTTACCATGAGTCATAATGCTAAGGGACAAAACCCCCATGCGCTACTGCTAAGTGTATGGACCGAGCGCGGTCTTTAGACGCTCTGGACTGCCAATAATCAATCGCAGTAAAACACTGCTTGTAACACTGTAAGACTTGAAGGACCCGACTTTTAGAAATACACGTCCTTTTATCAACACAACTCCGATCTACTTCATCACTACCTCACCAAAGTTATACGTTCCAAATATTAAGCATGTGCGTCTAAGAAAACTGTGATTTCTGAAAGTATTCAATTGCAATTACTCGAACCTTGATTTAATGAATTTCTTGTTAACTGAGTTCACCTAAAGGCGTAATTGCCTTAGCTGCACTCACCTATAACGAATTGCTTTTCCTCAAAACATAAATTGGTTGAATAATGGCTTCTTATATACTTACCAAATTATAGTGCGTGCTTTTTACATTATGCCCTGTTTTTTATATAAGAAAATTATTTTACCTGACATTAAAGCGGCTTATTATCACGGCATAAATCGTGCAAAATGATCCTATTTCTGGAGACAGTGCCAGAAAATGAATCAAGTAATTACCTGGCAACAAGAAAACAATGACATTGTCTCAGGCACAGCATAATTTTCTGCAATGTGCCTGTAAGAAAATCTCAATTCGTCACTCTCGTAAGCTAATGCATTTTTCGTTTCTGCAGTCACAAAGCTTTTCATATTCTGTACCGTTAAAATGTTTGGATTTTTCTGGAAATAATAAACTATCGACATCCTTGGCTTTGTCAAAATGTCAAGCAGAATACCAAAAATTCGATGTAGAGATTTCACCAGAAGTATGTTTTGAGCTCCCATAAATCCAAAAGAAACATTTTTTGAAAAAGGTCTGCGTCTGTCTATATGTACAACATAACTCAAAAACGAAAAGTCGGTTAAAAACCAAAGTTGGTATTTAAGTTTAAGGTCTTTCAAAGAGGCGACACAAAGATTTTGAAGAAAATAGCCCCACCCTAAACTACCCTTTACATGGAAAATTTTTCGAACATTTTGATTTTATCGAAAACGGCTGTAACGATTTTGATTAAAATGCCATATATTTTAGATATTTTTATGGAAAGTAAATGTACATCTTGAATTTTCTGGCTATAGCCTATGAAGTCCTGTTTACTCTGGATGACTTTTGCATAACTGGAAAACCGTAAGAGACAGACAAAATCTACTATACAAAAATGTAGATATTGCTGAAACACAATTTATGTCATTTTTGTAGTCAAGTATTTCGGAGATATTCCTTATTATTTGTGTGAGTTTGGGAGAAGTTATACTTCTGTCAAATAGAACATCGTTACTCATATCATGAGAGAACGGAATTTGAAAGCTTTAGAAGATTTGACCATCACTCAAAGCATACTGTATTCCTATATTTTTCATATTTTAGTGTTACAATAGCGAAAAAAAAGTTGTATGAAGCACACATATAAACATTTCAGCATAAAAATTAATCGAACTGCTAATTATTTCAGTTATAATTTCCTGCTAACATTGTATCTACAAATACAAAATGCTCTCTGATAACATTTGAAGTGCGACTGATTACATTTTCACTCATTGACAGTGCTTTCGCATGGAAACTGGGATATTTCAGCATCTCATTGCGAATCAATACAGTGCAATGATGGTGATCATGCTTAAGAGATGTATCAGTGGCGGTTAGACAATCGCTTACACATCCAAACTGGATCGCCAGTTTCCACATCTCCCTCGGAGTATTGCTACCTGCAGGCAGTAACGCTGCACCAGTATTTCCCTCAACAGTATTTTCGATACGATAAATTGCTCAATTCTCTTGTGTTACACATACGATATTTCATCACCTCTGTCACTTACCTAGAAGGCCGAAAAGCTGAGACATTCCACAAAAAATTCGATACCGAGTTTCCACCGCAAATAAAGTATTTTGTTATATTAAGTGGTCGCAAAACATGTATTTGCAGTGAAATCTAGATATATAATATTCGGGTGGAAAACAATATTTCTT
The DNA here is from genome assembly GCA_030765045.1 of Tenodera sinensis. Lineage (NCBI taxonomy): Eukaryota > Metazoa > Arthropoda > Insecta > Mantodea > Mantidae > Tenodera > Tenodera sinensis. Next base: position 21,777,089 of record CM060961.1, on the reverse strand, counting down.
CTACTTACTATATGTAATACACAAAATAAGAATATATCGATTCTTAGGGCATCTTAAGCAATAAAACTCAATTTAAATTATTTATTGCTTTCCAGAAAAAAAATTATAATATACGAGATCTGGGACGAAATAAGTAGCAACATAATATTCTTGTCTGAACTATTTATTTTAAAATAATGATACCTCTACAGGCCTGTAACATAATCCCCTGCTTCATGTTACACACGCTGCGAGGTAGGTCGAAGTCACAGGATACTAGCATATGTGTCCTCTTTGTTGATGTCTGCAAGATAGCACCTATAGCTCCAAGTGTGATCTCGCAGTAGTTCTTTTACCTTAGGGAGCAGCTGAAAGTCACGTGTCCATGTCCAATGAATAGGGAGGGTTCTCTAGAACCTCTCACCCTCTATGAAAAACTTTCGGCACAGCTGCAACCCAACGTGCCACAGTCCGATACGGCAGAGCCCCATTCCTGCATGCTTTGAATTCAACGAGCAAACCTTTTTATGGTGTTTAGCATATGGATGTATTAGGCGACTGTGATTTTACTTCATTGGGCCATGACCAGACTAGGAGAATTACGTCACTGCAGCCCGCCCGGTAAGCGGAAGGTCTGTGGTTCAAATCCCAGTTGTGGCATTGTATTTTTAAGTTCCAGTTCTACCTCTCAAACTTTGCCAACACATGGCTTATGTGTTTAAAAACACCAACAGTAAGTTTGTTGGCATAAATAAATAATAATATAACCTAGTTGGTGAAAATAAACTGTAATCATTTTATTCATAAATTTCAAGTAATAAGGCATCATACGTTTGCAGAAGTGTTCGTTTTCTATGGATTGCCCTGTACAATGCAATTTGGTATTTGCACAAATGTGGTAGAATCAATCCGCCACTGAGGCAGACGGAATTACCGGCTAGTTTTCATATATAGATATATATGTTGGTGTTATTTCGCTGTAATGGTTTTCAAAGACCAGACCCAATCACATTAACAGTTCTGCTGGAAACGCGATGTGTTACTGATTACACGTATATGCGACAAACAATAAAATCGGCATTCAAAGCAGCATTATTTGTGTTACACGTCGAAACGGAAAACTGTTTCTATACAAAGGCTACGTGCATCCGGTATAACCCATTTCCTGATTCGTGTGTGAATGACGTGAGGGGGTTTTTGTCTCGCCAACTTCCATTTCGTGGAGCTATACAATACGCCACCCCCCCCCCCCCCCACCCCAGCCGTCGAAAAAAAAAAATCAGTTCATAAGTTTGCAACAAACTTCTGTTCGTGGTGATATTTGCGAAGTGAATGATTTTCAGAGATAAAGCAACATTCAAAAACGAAGGTACACATCGGAAATATGCTTCAAAGTCGACTTCAATTGCCGCAAATGAAAACGTGTGAAACTATTTTCTTCACGTTTGCAAAGTGAAACTAGCGCAGAAAATAGTGTTAAAGTATTAAGCTTAATTCATATAATTCTAGTGCTTTCATAAAGGCGTACTAAATGTGTGTCTTACACTCACATGGCTTTCACTACTCTTAAACTATTCTTACAAACTTTTATTCCTATATCTTCTTCATGTTAGTTAAGATAAACATTTGCAGAAATTATATTATTGCTTATTTCCTTGTAGGAGCAAGGGAGATATGGGAATACAGTGCGATAGTCAAATGTTCTAAAGGTTTAACATTCCGTTCTCGTTGAACGGCCAAAAGCTAAAAAAGAGAAAAGTTTTAAGTATGGCAAAAATCACACAAATAATAAGGAATATCTGAAATGCTTCACTGCAAAAAAAAAAAAAAAAAAAAAAAAAAAAAAAAAAAAAAAAAAATTGCATTTTAGTATAAATTGTGTTTCAACGAGATCTACTACATTCCTTCTAACATACGATTCATAGAACCATTACAAACAAAAAAGTCTAATCGCATTTTGTTCTTTGATCTGCAGATTTCGAAAAAATAAAAGGTTTTTGTTCCAAGTTGGAACAAACTCTTACGCTTACCAACTTTACAAAAGTCATCAAGAGTAACTAAGACTACATAGTCTAGTGAGAAAACTAAAAATATACTTTTTATTTGCCATAAAAATATCCTAAACATAGGCATTTTAATCAAAATTGTTACATCCATTTTTGAGGAAGACAAAATGTTTGAAATTTTTTCCATGTAAAGGGAAATTCAGGATAGAAGAATTTGCTTCAACGTCTTCGTGTTGCATCATTGAAAGATATAAAACTTTATCAACGCGCAGACATTTTCCCCAAACTATTTTTTTGGATTTAGGACAGACATTTCTGGTTCTATGCCGACATGGAAATTTTGGGTCGAATACAATACTTTCCCTAGTTACTATAGGTAGCAGAGAAAGTAATAAAAAGTTTCTTTCTTTACTAATTACCATAAGTAATTACTAGAGCCAGATCCATATCTTAACGAAAAAATACCCTCTTATTTTAAGAATGTTGTATAATTTAACCTAATTCAGATCGGAAATCATGTGCTTCCGTGACATTCCCGCACTTGATTTAAGTTTCACGTGGTTTCTTAGTGGTAGCATTCAGAAACTCTATAATATACAAAAATATAACAGGATATTAGGGGTTTAGTCGCAGATATTTTTATAAATGGTACTTTAATGTTGTGACGCCGTGCGCGACGCACACAAAGGACGGATGGGGCCAAGCCGTGCCGGCGAGCGGGCAAAGACAGTCAGGGCCAGGCTGCCACGCGCGACTGCTATATGTACGTGACTGTCAACCGAGGCGGCAGAAACAAAAGGCTTCCGAGAATGTTCGCTAAACTTCTGGCTGCATTATTTCAGGTGCGTTGTGTGTGGAACTCGGGAAAGGTCCGTGTGACATCATCCCCAGTATATAAAGCGACCAGAGCAGGGTTTTTTAGAGTTAAGTTACGGAATGAGTTGGTCAGTGTGTAAATGAGCGTTAAACAGCTGTGCATGTGTGTGTTGTCGTGTTAGCATGTCATAAGAAGGTTCGTAAATATGTACATTAAGGAAAGAATGGTAGGTCTTATCACTTGTTTGAAGCAGCGTATCGTTTGAATCTTTTGTAAAGTACGAAGTAACTACGAGGTCTGTTCAATAAATATGAAATGAAATAGGCTATTGTGTCCCTTGAAGTGCTAAGGCCTCCCTCAAGAAGCTCACGCCTCCATTTTGCTCGCATGGTGGGCGAAGTTTGCGCACTTCACATAAAGAAGGAAAGAAAGAACCAGAGAAAGAAAGAAAGCAAGAACATAGAATATGGGCTTATGGGTATTTGAACATGCGCTTTTAATGTGTGCGTACCTTCGCGTCGTTGCAGTATATCCATTACGCTAAGCAGACAGGCTGCGGAATTTGCCCGCTTGTTTCCTATGATTGCCTATGAATCGTCTACCACCAAATTCGTGCGGTGTTATTCATTTGCACCCTGTATATCTGCTTTCAGAGGTGGAATCAGGACTGAAAAATTCAATACCAAACCGGGATTTGAACATTGATTTCTGATACTTAAGGTGCATGTTTCTTAAATTATGTAACAGATATTGACATCAAAGTTTTAGTGCTTATTTATTAATGATTCTTGAATCTCGCTTGCTAAATCTTTTATAAATTTGAGACATAATGAATAAAAAATTTGTTAATGCTTAAAGATTTTATTAAGCTTTTCTTATACAGAATTAAATAATTTTACGTGCAAAATACAAACTGTATGGGATTTATATTTAGCCGGCCATGTGAACCTATGCCATATGTTGTTAAGATAAAAAGGTATTAAGGTATTTTTCTGCTTGACTGTGAGGGCTCAGGTTTGGCAGTCATACAATAGGACAGGGAAGCTACAGGACTGACGTGCTTCAAGTTTAATTTTCCATAACTTGTGTCTTGGTGAAATTCATTGACCATCCTGCTCAATGGCAACACGACTGACAATGAACTTCAGTACCAATCAGACTAGAAGGGACTGAATTGTAGTATGTCGATCAATACATATGTCTGGTTTGAGAGATGAAATCAGGACTGAAAAATTCAATGTCACTGCCGGGATTTGAACTACGAAACTTCCACTTATCGAGCGGCTGCTTGTGGTCTACCGGGAAAGTATGAATCGGCTGGGGAATTTAATGTCATACTGACAAGTTGGCCATGATATTTTAGTGGTTAAAGCAGCGGCTCGATAAGTGGAAGCTCCGTAGTTCAAATACCGGCTGTGGCATTGAATTTTTCAGTTCTGATTCCACCTCTTAAACACTGCCCCCACACGGCTTGTGTGTTTAAAAACACCAACAGTAAGTTTGTTGGCATAAATAAATAATAATCATATGTCTGGGTCAATTATTAGCATTGGACAATAAAATGGAGAAAGAAATTGAAAGAAGAATAGCTCAAGCTTGAAAAGCCTTTTGGGCATTGAAAATTCATTCTTCAGGACCAATTATAAAGTATAAAAAGTAGGCTTGTTCAATAAAGAATGATAATTTTTATGGTCCTAATTTCTCGTACTGAAATTTAATCTTATGATATTCTGTTAAGTTAATGTGTACCTAACACGCCGCAGTAGTTTCACTGTTGGTATACCTTGTTCCCGCCTGTGAGTGGCAGGCAAACTTAGATACGTTCAGTGTCGTCTTCTATCGGGTTTTGAATTTTGCTTTTATCGCAACAAATATTCAGCTGCGGCCTATTCAATGTTATAGGGCGCCTATACAGTATTCTTCCCTATAAAATAGTTTGTAGATGATTTGAAGCAGGCTTTTCCAACTCGAGCACGTAGCGCTGGGGCGCGCCAGTGCGGCACTCAGTAACCCTGGTGCCTTCCCCACGTAGCAGCTACTGTGTACAACAGACAGTAAGAGCAACATTGTCTCTCTCCTCTCAAAGCAGATGTCTGATAACTAGGGTATGACAGACAGCGGAGCAGTTATTACAGCCTGTCGTTCATTACAAATGCACTGAAGGGAAAGTTCAATGTTTAATTTGTAAAATAAATTAACGATGACATTTAAACTGATAAATCACCATCAATTTTCCAAAAAGAGTCGATAAAACTACAGTGCGACACAATCACAAAAGACAGGATTACCACTACGGCGATGGTTTAATCAAATTTTACGAAGGTGTTAACAGGAATTTACCAACATTCATGCACTTGCCTTAAAATTTGTGTCAATGTTCGGTACAACTTATGCATCTTAACAGATGTTTTCAATTATGAATTTAAATAAAACTAAATGCCGGATACCTCCTTATAGACTACGAATTTCTACTGCCAAGTCTATTGTACCGAATATTTATAAATTAGTTGCCGCAAAATGATGTAAAAACTACTTAAATGGTAAACCTACGCTAGGGTAAACAAAACATATTGTCACCCATCGCATTATTGTCGGCACTACCGCAAAGGAGCCGAAGGAAAGAGACAGAGAATGGCCGCATTGTTGGGGCGCTTGCCGAAAGAGAGAAAAGGATAGAGGCTTCTGGAATATTCTGCTTTGTATTTCACCGCAATAACTGAACTTTCCAGAATAGTGCCTGGGAGATATAAATAGCGGTAAAGTGCGACAGACAGGGACAGACGTATGTGAAGCGTTGAGTAGTCGTGCCGACGGAAATAAGAGACGTATGTGAAGCGTTGAGGAGTCGTGCCGACGGAGAAGGGACAGTTCTTTGTGTTACGAATTTGGAGCCGTGCTGTGAGTGAATCGGAAAAGACATTCTTGCTGTTGCAACGAGTGTACAAAGTAACTGTTTAAGGAAATAAAAGTGTTTCTTTATCTCGACTACATCTGTCGTCTTTACTTTACACCCCACCAAAAAGTCACAATATGTAGAAAATAAATAGTGTGTTTGTGTGTCAATAATAATAATTGTTTCGATAAGCTTTACGCTGAGGACCTGTCCCAGTCAAGACAACATTCACCTCACCAGAGGTACTCTTGCTTCTGCCACTTCCCCTCCCCCCCCCCCCTCCTCCCCGGTGCCCAGCCCAGCACCGGTGCTACTCCGGCACCTCGTTTGGAAAAGCCTTATTTACTTGGTGCCCCAGTTACTACTCTTATGGAAGAAAACGACACTGATGCTGTGATTGCGAGAGAACGCCGACGAATAACCTTTCTGAAATATTTGAAAACCTCACTGGGTGCCATCCACACATTGGTGAGAGACGTGTTTGTGTGCGTCGGTCCCAACATTGTTAGATCTGCATGCAGCTCAAGTTGATGTTAGAGGAAGATGCGGAGCTTCTTTGAAAAGCAATTAAGGGACTCGGCGACTGAAATTTGAATTTTCTATACTTTTATCTGTTCAAGATCCATACCTTGCACACTTAACGCTGTTTGTGTTATAAACTACCTCACAAAGTTCCAGAACAATCTGTTTTATAGTTTTCAGGGAGTTAGTTATTCAATTTATTCACAACGCGAAAATACCTCAGGATTGAAAATACTCCATGTGCATCAAAAACAAAAATATCACAACAATTAAGTCTAGTTTTCCAACTAGACAGAGACAAACTCTAGTTTTGAGCATTAACAAAATTATGATCATTGTTTATTGAACAGCCCTCGTATATTATTGTATTAACATAGTATGCATTTATGGAGTATTTACTTACGTTTACGTTGATTTGACTTCATGTTTGACTCACGGAGCTGCTGTATCCACGTGCTTTTGGCGATTCTGAAATATAGATATTGGTGATTGGAATTTTGAAGCGAAAATCACATTCCTTGGTTACTTTTTAATCTGTCTAGCAACTACTTTTAGTATGTAAGATAATACTTCTGCTTTACCTGATTACCCTCCCCTTATATAGGACTTACACCCCTAGGACTTACAAGCCTGTGCCTAGGGTCAGACGCCTGTCGGACGTGCTGAAGACCTGGAAGCGGGTGGTCAACCAAGCACCAAGTATGACAGTGAGGAAGAGGATGATATGAAATACGGGCTAAATCGGTGAATGTAGAAGTGATGATGGAACAATTGATATCAAACATGATAAGCGAGATTGTTAAGTTAAATATCTGCCTCTGGGATTCACTGTTTGGATTGAAAATTCTAACAAAAGATCACTGCAGAGTAAATTTCCCAATGGGCGCATCCAAATTGTATTTCCTCTTTATTTCTATAATCCGCAGTCGTTGTCAATTAATATATGTTGTAATTTGGAAGATATATCTTCTTGGTTATTTGATTAAAACCTGGCTTCATGCAGGGGATGGGAAGTGAGCATACATACATAGATAGAGGATAAAAAGGGAAATGAGGAACAAAGTTATACATCACTGGGTTTAGAGAAACAAAACCACGTATATTTCAGTTTAATGTCATGAATAAACTTTTCACATTCTGTAGAAATGGTGATTTACATGTTTTCATATCAAGTTAATGCTCGTAAAAACATTTTGAAACACTCTCCAACAGATGTGCCTCTACAATCGGGGGAGGCATTATTTTATTTGTATCACTGCTGGTACCCAGCAATTTAGTGCTCACTACATTTTATATATATTACAGCTTCACCAAGTGTCACAGATTCGTATTTTTCAACTCTTTTTACATTTCTGCCAGTAGCTATCTGAACCGAAATTACTGATCCATTCAATTTTCTCTGCCCTGATTATTATCAAGGATACAATGCTATATCTCATTCTATTTTGTGCATACTTTTAGCATAAAAAACTCATGCGGCATAAAGCACACTGCATCTTTTCGTGATATCGATTTGCTGAAGTCAGCTATGTCCAAACGCCGAACTAGTCTTTGATACTTCCCGCATGACATGTATTTGGAAGGAGGGAGAGGAGGAAATCGACGTTTTGCTATCAGAGGCGTTATCTTAAGTCAATACACATATATGTCTAATAAACCATAACCTTCAATAAAGAGTAAATAAGCATCAGATAGATTCTAGATTCATAATTTCAGCAATCCTCTACAAGCCAAGGGATAAGAGTCGAGGCTGATTTGAAACATGCAAGATGTAATACAGTAGACCTGCATGTGTAAAATTTTACAAAGATATGCATTAAGAAAATATTATTTTGATCTTGGTCCTCCTTTTAAGAAATCAGATAATTTGGCTTGTTTCAGTTTTCTTCCATTAAATAAATACACCTCAGTTTGTTACTGATGATTATGCGTAGCGTGATATAAACAGTTTCTAAATCTAAGCAATTTCGGTTTTGGTTTTGTGTGGATTAAGTTCCACTTCTGTTATCAATTTTACTTTCTGATTTAGTGTGTACCATTTCCTTTTTCTGTTCTCCATGGCTGATTAAAAGCAACTGAGAACTGAAAGACAAAACCGCTGTTCAACAGTGCACACCAGATACCGAAAATGTTTGTTTACTTCTCGTTTGTTGCTACGGCATTGTTGCGCCAAAAGCAACCGTTCAGGTTAAGTCTTTGTCAACAGAGATAAGGAAAGTACGCCTCCAGTTACGTATAAAAAAGTTTTTAACACGTTTCTAAATTACATTTTGCCAGGACCTACCAAAGTTTACGTATAAATGCGAATTAGGTAGAACTGGGTTATGTATAAGGCAGGTTCAACTGTACAACAATAGTGAAATCTAGAACAAACTGGAAACAGTACTTAATAAGCATGACTGAAGACAATACCAAAAACACCATACAATTATTCACCACGAGAAAGAAGAAACTTGGGAAGACCTAGGAAAAGTAAGAAGCAGGAGCATTTTGGAGCCGGAACAGATCAGTAGAAGGTCTAAACTGTGAAGAATAAGATTTTTATACTTATTTGTTGCATTCCAGAAGAAAAAAATGTTGCTCGTAAATGTATGTTGAAGCAAACATTGGTGATATAAGAGCACTAAATGCTCTAAGACGAGCATATTTATTTTATTTCTAGGAAAAACATTAAATACTTCAATTCATAAACTCTGTTTACAAATACAACTGCGTTATTTTACAGTGTAACTAACGCCATCTGCAACTAGAAAGTGTGTATTATATTTCCATTGACAAGAGGTTGGCAAAAAGCGTTTCTATTAGTTCAACAAAACGATACGTCCACATACTCCTCTTTGAACCTATGTAAGACGTGGAGGGTTTAGACCGCGACACCACTGTTTCTCACGAGAACGGTAACGTTCACGGCAAGTGAAGGGGGGGGGGGGTACAAAGCCCACGTGACGCGCAGGGTTGGCCCATGAGCTTCCGTTTGGACATGGCTGATTTAGTGAGACACCCTCATGAAATTTCTAACTCATCTGATTTTAAACTTACCACAAAAAAAAAAAAAAAAAAAAAAAAAAAAAAAAAAAAAAAAAAATTATCAGAGGTGCATTTATTTGATAATAACACACAACACAATTTCATCTCCCAGTATTAACCGTTATTGACTTTATGAACTTTTTAATTAATTACTTTGTCACTTCATATTAAGTGCTCACACAGTTCACAGAATTTTTGGCTGATATTTCTGAGTAGTTCTTTCACTACGTGGAATCAAAATCTACTTTTGAAATTAATGCCTAAAGCTTAGTCAGGGGAACAATTTCCAAATGTGATGTTATTTGTTTTTACCTAGCTAAAATTTACGAAAAGCAAAGAAGCAAGCTTGGATTATTGTTTACTTAGACGGTTTTCTGTAAAGTTTCGACCTTCTCTAATCAGAACTGTGGCGCCAGGGGCGTTTTACACACAAATAACAAAAAATGTAAGTTGCCGTTTTTCTCACATAAATCTTTTCAGTACTGCCTAAATGTTTGATTGCATATTCTTTGAAAGCAGTGCCAATTTATAATACTTCAATTATAGTTGCCAACTTTCCAGGATTTCTTTCGCTGATTCCGAAAACGGAATTAGCTAAATAATTTAGTCCGAGTAGAACTACATTTTGCCGCAAGATAACTTTTATTTCAAGCTGGTTTCTTGGCGGTATGCGACTAGGTGCACCGGGTGCTCTATCTCGCACAAGGCATGCGCATGCGCGTTTTAATGTTCAGGTGACATTCAGTGAGCTTACTTACCGAATTACCGTCGTGCAACAATGTCCAGTAGACTAGACATATTCAACCTGGGGTACGCGAAGACCTCTTAGGGGGTGCATAAATTTAACATACGCATACATCAGTACAATTTTTCTCTTGAATGATCAAAAATAAGGAAAAATATTTATTTCAGCCCAAGAGATTTGAATTGCCCTGTCTAAGAATCCATTTTGACTACTCTACCGGTTAGTTAGTATCACTGATGGACTTTTAGAAATGGTGAAACTCCGCCTAGACCTAGGATCACAGTTTTTAAAATATTTTCCATAAACTGAAAAAGACTATAATACACAAGAATGGATACAAATCCACTCTGCAGCCCGCCATCAGTTCCTTTGATATTTCCATACAATTAAAAGAAAATTTTTCTGAAATGTCTGTTGACAGTTCTCGAAGTAAAAATCTAAAATGCGTCAATTTTTTATTTCTGTTCCTATGCACGCAAAGAGCACACTAAAATTAATTAATAATGTGAATTTTTGTATGTGCGCTATGCGTAATGCAGTTCCCGTATTTATTTTATACATTTATACCATAATCCTCCTTTTTGCAGTCTTTATTAAGTTATAAAATGTTGAGCCTATTTTAGATATTGCTATCTATAATTTTAATTAAGGATGCCTCTACACTGCAGTAGATGACATACTTATCACAAATTCAATACTTATTACAGAAGGATTTATGCTGATGTCTATTTTTCAAATAAATGCACCTTGAGTTTGAAGGTAAATGCATCGCTGAAAAACCTTGAGATGCAGTTTCCATCTTGTAACCTGAGTCTTCTATCACAATATCGCAATGTAATTCAAAGTACGATACAAAGTTTCAATGGAATACGTGCATTCCCTTCCATTCAGAAATATTAATTTTGTAGCACTTGATTGTGTCAATTTTATGGTATGTTATATTTTGCTCAAGATTTTTACCAAATGAAAATAAACAAAGTACTTAAAACCTTTTATAAAAATTCTAATAAATCTACGAATGAAAAAAAAGATAAACTTTTCTAACTAGTATCTATGAAATAGTTTGACGTTTCAGTCATATTCAACTCCATCAAGAGATAAACTATTTCATAGATATTACACGACTGATAATCGAGAAGCCCTAGTTAATAATCATTGCCGTGAAAGCAAATCTTATATAAACTTTTCAATTTACACTTTTTTATTCTATGAATATCAGCATGCAAAAGCAGTTCAGCACTTAAAATACGTACACAATGAATCTAGTATTACTGACAATTGCAAGTTAATTGATCGAAAGTCGTCAAGCTCGCCTTTGTACCTTAAGATGTACTAGGTTCGAATCTCGGTTAGGGGGACTCACACGGATAACGATTTTTTCCGGGCTTTCTGTTATACTGAGAAAAAGAATGTTAAAGAACTCCGGCCTCGTTTTAGTATTCTTTGACCCATATTATTCATTTGTCGTGCAATATGCCATACCAATTTGAAGGGCACCAAACTTCAAGGGCCAGGCGTGTGGTGCTAAAAGGGTTTCAGAAAATCGATGTTTAACATTGAAAAGTGCATTACAGGAGCAGTCCCAAAAACATTAAAAGGGTTATTACACAGAACTCTAAATATTTCCAAAATTAGCGAACCAAAAGCGCCAAATAAAAGTATGGGGCATTAACATAATAAATAAAAAAGACAACTAATTTTCGATATTCTCAAGAATTTTGCTCAATTTCACTAGTGCATTATCTTATTTAAAGTTCTGAACACCAGCATCAAGTTACATGTCGGCACAAATAGAAAGCAGTAGGAGAGGGTCGGCTAATTTAGTAATACTTTTGTTTTTATAAGATGGTATACTTATAAGAGCAATAGACAAACCTTTGTTTACCACTTTGTCTTCCTTAGAAACCTTTCTGTTGACTTTTTGAAACTCTATGTAATGTTTCTTATAATGTGTACAGATAGCACGTTCTGCTCGTATATGCCTTTCAGGTTGTATATCCTTCTAGTATAACCGGCGTTTGGCAACTGTGGCAATGGATTTCAAAATGACCTTACTTAACAACACAACATTTTCCAGTGACAAAAAATATTTTAACTTTCTCATTATGTTTTACCACTCTTTTCTTTTCATTAAATTTATAATAGGCCCTTTCTGCATATCTGCATTAAGTTCTTAATAATTATTATACAGTTCACAAAATATGCCCGGTATCATAAATAAGTTAATACAACGAGTTATTTCACTAGACAAATCACAAGTTGAAAATGTCTGTATGTATTATTCACACTGATATAGTATGTACAAAACACCAGTCCATGACTCTGTCAAGTCAGACGTCGCGATATGAACGACATTCTGGTACGCCTTCAGACCAGGTGCCGTCCCCTCGACACTGTGGCCAGTGGGCCTCGAGTCGAACCACGTACCCCGCCGCGCAGGTCACCTTCAGATGATCACCAGGCTCGTACGAGAACTTCACTGGTGCTATGCGGCCGTGCTCTGGATCTCCAGGGTACGGGCATCGAGCTTTACCTGCAACAAACACACTATCTTCATTTCATACTTCTACCGCCGATGTCTAGGACTGAGTGACGGGAACCTCTAACCCATCTGCCGAGATTCAGAAAATGCCATCTTCGGTCTTTGTTTCAGCAGCGAAAATTGTAACATAGCATTTCTGTAACTTTAATGTTACACCACCAACTTAATTTCTTTCATCAATTAAATAGTATTTGTGGGCTTGCTTCATAATCAACTTTAACGGTGCACTGAACTAGTCATGACACCTGATTACTGTTCAGGCGGGTCTAACAGCACATCACACTTTTATTGCTGTTTTCATTTATCTTCCCGCTTACAAAATCAGATAGAGACTGCCTCTGTAATTGAGTGACCAGCGTTTTGGCTTCCCAACCCAAAGATTAGATTTGACTATCTGTTTAGTTCGGTGTTTATTTTTGTTCCATTTATATGCCACCTTTAATATTTAATGTCTTACAAGCGACTTTTCTTTGAAACTATTGCTCAACAACTTATTCACTCGTGTGTATTTCTGGTTTTGGTGGGCAAGTTGATGGACTTTTTTGGGGGTGAAATATCAGCATCGATTCCTTTGCTCTTCACGTAATATGTTCGGCTATTTTTTACTTTTTCTGCTACGTACAGTAAAGTAGAGGAAGTATTGTATTCCACCCAAAAATTCGGTGTCGAGATTTCAGCGGAAATATATGTTTTGAGGCCCCCTGAATCCCGAAAAAAACATTTGTAGAAAAACGTCCGCTCGTGTGTGTCTGTGTGTGTGTGTGTGTGTGTGTGTGTGTGTGTTTGTGTTTGTGTGTCGGTCAATCTTTGGACAGCATAACTCATAAACGAGAAGTCTCTTAAAAAATTAAGTTAGTATTTAAGCTTAATGTCTTTCAAGGATACGACACCCTAAACTACCCTTTACACGGAAAATATTTATAAAATTTTGATTTTCTTCAAAATGACTAACGATTTTTATTAAAATGCCATATGTTTGAGATATTCTTAATACAAATGAAATGTATATCTTCAATTTTCTGGCCATAGCCTATGAAGTCCTATATATTCTGGATGACTTTTGCATAACTGGCATAAGAGATAGACCAAATCTCACTATACAAATATTGTAGATGTTGCTAAAACACACAATTTATGTCCAAATAGGTTTTTTATTTGGTAGAGTGAACCTTTTTGGAGATATTCCTTGTTATTTGAGTTTTGGAGAACTTATACTTCTGTCAAAGGTACATCGTTATTCAGCTTTTTATGATATGTAAAAAGAACGGAATTTCAAAGCTTTAAAAGATTTGGCCCATTCAAAGCCTACTGTATTCTAATATTGCCCTTGCACCTACAAGGAAATAAGCAATAAGATAATTTGTAATAATGCTTATCTCAAGTAATATGAAGATATAGGAATAAGAGATTGTAAGAATGGTTAGTACAAGAGTAGAGAAAGTCATGTGAATGCAACACATCAGATTTTTTATTCATAGGTAAAGTTGGATATCTGGCAAGAAAGGTTAAGGACCTCAAGAACGTGAATTGTCGGTAAAGTTTAAACTTGAAGTTTTTAGGGGAAATGCAAAAATGTGTGTGCTTGCATTAGGCGAGTGCTAGAGGTGGTAATAATCATAATGTTAAAATGCATGTGCCATAAATTCAGTGTTTATTACGGAGACTTCAAATGGACTAGTGTGAAAAGCAGTTTACGTCACTATTTGTTTACACAGATATTGCCAACATGACAAACGAAAACTCGTGAATGAAAATGGTGAATGACTGCTGGCCATTTGCAAGTCGATACTGTTGAAGGTAAAAAAAGAAGATAAAAGCCAGTACACTAAAAAAATTAAAACAAAAGCAAAACATGAATCTTTAATTAGTCGTT